>RJWM01009905.1:0-66064 GCA_004363535.1 Dasyprocta punctata | reverse complement strand
CATTCCCCATATATCACTAATTATTTGGTAAGGGCAAGAAAACACATCTGATAGATGAAAATGGTATTGTATTTCATTGTTTCATTTGTTTTCATTTCCCTGATTACTCATGGGGTTAAGAAACTTTTCTCAGTTGTAATTATATTTCTATAAATTACTATTTCATAGCCTATGCATAAAATCTCTTGGATTCTACCTTATCTCTTTATAGTAATTTTCTTCATATTAATGATATTAACCCTTTGTCACTATATGTATTGCAAAGGTTTTCTTCCACTTTATTCTGTTGCCTGTGCCTTCCTTTTGTTCATAATATTTTTACATACTGCAGATTTTTTAATATAATAAAATATTTGCTTTTCTGGCTTTAGAATTTTATATCAATCAGAAAGGTGTTCCTTAAGCCAAGTTATTTTTCAAATGTTCCATGTTTTCTTTTAATACTTCTTTTTTTAAAAGGGAATAAAACAGAACAGTAAAATGAAACAAAAATGTGATAGGACAGTAGGAAATCCACAATCATTAATATATTGCATATTGTTATCCTCTAAATAGTTGCTCAGACTACTGGCCCCAGGCTTACAAAATCAATCAAACATCACAAATGTCAGGTTGCTTCCCTACTTCAGTTATTATCATCTCAGCCTGTGTTGCATTTGTTGTTTACTGAGGCAGTGGGAGAGCGGGGGCAGAGGTGTCTTCCTTGCTGGTTCTCCCCGGCCAGGCAGGGCTGCCGCTGGCACACAGAGGGCTGCAAGGCTTCCTTGCTGGTTCTCCCACTGGCCAACAGTCTTCTAATACTTTTAAATTTTCTTTTAAAGGAACCAGGGATACAGCTCATTGGCACAGCACCTGCCTGGCAAGTGTAAGGTCATGCATTCGATCCCCGGTACCAAAAAAAGAAAAGAAAAGAATACAATTGCACAAAATTCTTATAAAGAAGTATGCTTAGTTATAAAATCATTAGGGAAAATATATTTATCTAATGGTCAATCTTTTAGGAATCTATATGTTTGTTTTGTTTTGTATTGTTCTGTTTGAAATGGAATCCAGGTTCTTGTGCATGCTGGACAGCACTCTAGCGCTAAGCTACATCCCTAAATCATTATGTGTATTTTTAAATATAAAGAAATATTCAAGGCCAGTGAAAAAAATCAAACTGCCTCAGCCACCCCAATTCCCTGTTACCAAAACATTCTTTATTCTGCTATGTTAATTGTGGTGGATACTTTGATACTTAAATCTGAATCCCTTTCAAAAAGTTTCACTTTAAGAATTTATTATCTGTATTTTATTAATGTTACTTTAGCACATGGAGTTATTTGACACTCTAAAAGAACTATTTTGACATAGTGTTCTAAAAAGTTCCTTAACTTTTTAACTTCGCAACATATACCCCTCCTTATCCTCTTTCTCCTTCTCCTTCTCCTCCTTCTCCTCCTCCTCCTCTTCCTCCTCCTCCTCCTTCTCATTCTCTTCTCCTTCTCCTTCTCCTCCTTCTCCTTCTCCTTCTCCTTCTCCTCCTCCTCCTCCTCCTCCTTCTCCTTCTCCCTCTCCTTCTCCTTCCTCTTCTTCTTATCTTTTTTTGAGCCAGGGTCTCACTATGTAATTGAGGCTGACCTTGAACTCACTGTGGAGCCCAGGCTGGCTTCAAACTCAAAGGATCCTCCTGCCTCAGCCTCTTGAGTGCTGGGAATAAAGGTGTGCACCACCATGCCTGGCACACTTCCTCTTTAAATAGTAATAATGGCAACTAGTTTACAGAATTGTAATGAGAATAAAGCAATGTACATATACAAGAGGCTCTTCAAACCATAAAATGCTATATAAATATGTGTGCGTCTACTGTTAGTATGTTTGGGATAAATAGGAACTCATCGTGATTTCTCTACAACAATCTACAGATAAATTTAAAATTCACGATGTACATTTATGAAATGCAAAATTTCAAAGCAAGTTTGAATGGGGTAGACATGTTTTTTCACTTACTCTCTGATTTACTTCCAGAAATATTCTCATGTTCAGCTGGCACAGCAGGAGCCCCCAAGGCCATACTTTAAGAGCGTGCTGTGGTGGGCTGGAGTCCTGCTGATGGCTGTGGGGGAGACCGGGAACTTCGCAGCCTATGGCTTCGCCCCTGTCACCCTCATCGCCCCATTAGGCTGTATGTCTGTTACAGGTGGGCCATTTTTCTTTGTTTTGACAAAGGGAAATGTTAAGAGATCAAAATAACTGGCAAAAAAAAAGTCATACAGCACAGAAGAAGAAAATCTGTTCCCTGTTTTCTTTGCATGTTGACCTGCAATTGTGTCCCAGTGTCAGCTCCTCCAACACACTTCCACATTCACCGTGAAGAAAGCTTCCCCACTGACATGGAAAAGCCTGATTCTCAAAGTCTGTGTCTTAATAAGTTAATACTAACTGAAAACGTTACACTTCTGTTTTTAATCATTAGTGGATTATCTAAAAGCATTTGTAATGCAGTTGTATTTTACTCATATGTTAAACTGACATGAGACACAGTCTTTGATGTCAGATCTTGACTCCATAGTTTAGCATCTCTTTGACATTAAACATTAAATATTGGTTACTCAACATTACCATAAGAATATGCAATTTTACAGTAATATCACAATTAGGTAATTTCAAAATGTGTATGGTTTACTAAATACATTTAGAAAAGAGTAAAATGAGATGCTGCTAAAGGCTTTTAAAAAAAAAGAGCAAAAGTCACTACTAAAAAGTAGAGCAAGTCTCTAAGCCTTGTTAAAAATCAATAAAATCTTTTTTGGTTTTACTCTTTATCTGCTGCTATGGAAACAGCATGTTTCTAAATTTCTTTGAATTTAGAGCCTTCATTGAAATATTGTGAACAACTAGATCAAGCATATCATGTGCTCATGTATCTCAATTTTCATATTTCTCCTAAAATGATGTGCTATTCTTAAAGAAAGCATAGCTTGAATTGAAATAATATATATTAAAAGAGAATTTCATTTTATTTTGAAAGCAGCTTCCCATTCCTAATCTTTTAAAATGTCTTAAAATACTTTTATGATGTATAATAGTATTTTCCAAAACACTTACTTTGCTTTCTAAAAATTTAGTTAAAATCCCTGTACTGATCCTGCCCTGAAGAGGCAAAAATTTATGTAGTCATTACCATTTTTTAACATCCCAATAAAACAGCCAAATTGTGTATATCTTACCTCCTGTTTATTGCGTAGAACACATTCATGGGCATTCTAGACTTTTCTTTCTTTTTTTTTTTTTTTTTTTTTTTTTTTTTTTTTTTTTTTTTTTTTTTTTTTTTTTTTTTTTGCTTCTTACACTATAAGAAATAACAGATAAAAGATCTTGTTAGGTTGTCAACCTGGAACCTTTCCAATTGTCCTGAAAGTGTGCTATTATTCTTCTGATTGATTCCATGTAGTGCCGAGCTTCTAGTTTTCTTACCTTGTTTTTCGCTCGGTCTCCATGAAATCGCTGAAGAAAAGTGTCCAGGCGTATACCTGGGGGAGATGGAGGGTTCCACATTGTACTGAAATCCGTTTAGCTACTGTTTCCTCCTTCTAGGAAACCCTTTGTGGTGTTGTGTGGGTTGGGGCAGGGGTGACAGGGGCTCGGGGTGAGAATTCAGAAGCTGGCAGTACTAAGTATCAGCAGTTTCAGGCCTCCTGTGATGCCGACTGTGAAAGTACCCATCCTGCCATGACTTCCTGAAGCTCTCGTTAGTAAGCAGAAGCTTAAACTTCCTACCTTTCCTCTTAGAAGAGTGTCCGGATCCTCCAACTCCTCTGCAGAACCAGTTCCCTACCCCCATACTTGGAACTGACCGCCTAGACAGGCAGGTTTTTTTTTTTTTTTTTTTTTTTTTTGCTGCAGGTCATTCTGTTTGTGTGCTCTGAGCCCCAATTAATGTTTCAACTTCAGAATACTTTAGCCACCTCCTTCTCGAAACACTTAAAATGATCCAAAGAAATGAATTTTTATCTTCAAACACAAATCACATCCTCCTTTGCAGTCTTTGAGAACAGTAATGTGTACCCCCGTGTATCCCCAC
This sequence comes from Dasyprocta punctata, assembly GCA_004363535.1. Taxonomy (NCBI): domain Eukaryota; kingdom Metazoa; phylum Chordata; class Mammalia; order Rodentia; family Dasyproctidae; genus Dasyprocta; species Dasyprocta punctata. The sequence goes on along the minus strand of RJWM01009905.1, from coordinate 62,001 downwards.
AGCATTCCAGGGCCGAGCGTGAAGTTATGACCAAGTGCCATGGTAAGGACTCCTGGTGACAGAGGATTCCCCCAAGGACAGCCCCTGCCACCCAGATACTTTCACAAAGGTTCCCAAAGCTTTAGATACCTTTCAAGTATTTTCAAAACAAATGTCTCTGTGTGCAGATAGGTAGAAAGAATTGCATCCATACACACCCCCCATCATTCTTTGGGCGCTTTAAACAAAGAAATAAACCCCTTTGAATTAAAATGAAATGTAATATCTGTTATAGTTTTGCATAGAAAATTTGCATATTCTTTTCTTTTTCTTTCTTTCTTTTTTTTTTTTTTTTTTTTTTTTTTTTTTTTTTTTTTTTTTTTTTGGTACAAGGGATCGAACTCATGACCTCACGCTTGCCAGGCAGATGCTTATGCCACTGAGCTAAGCCCCGGCCTGAATATTCTTTTCTTATCTCTCCATTTATGTCTTTTGCTTTTCAAGTTAAAAAAAAAAGACACTTAAAATCCAAAATACTTAAAAAAGTTTTATACCTTAAGTCCAAATGAAAGATACTTTTCTCCATCTTTCTCCTTCTCTTTAGATGGTCTAGTTTGCATCAAAACACTGTGCTCCTTGTTTCCTTTCTAGGAATAAGGAGACACTATGGGGAAAACCTGAGCACTAGTTTTATTGCACATATGGTTGCTAGTATGTCAGATCTGCTACTTGGTCTTGCACAATCAAATTCCTTCTTCTTGTGTGGGTATCAACTGAACAGAAGTGTGTATGTATATTTATGTGTAGTGTGTATATAATGCATATGTAAAATACATATATCTTCTATACTTCTCCCAGGACTAGTACAGAAGAAGCACTGTAGTAAAGATTATGGAGAGTTCAGCTTGCTTTCTTCTCCTGACTTCCTACCTTAAGCCATCACCCTTTCTAGCCATCTTTTCCCTGCCAATGTATCCTTGTTATTCCCTGACATGCTCGCTTGCAAGCAGCATTTTGTTAGCATTAGTTTTACAGGCCAATTCGTAGGTGCTGTGAGGAGCAAAGAATTCCCTATCACTCAGGGCTCTGCGGTTGGAGTTTTGGAAAGTTCCACAGTCTTCAGTAGTCGGGCTTCCCAGGTCCCGGGGGTAGGCCGCATCCACTCTGCGTCTTTCCAGGCAGCTGAAGGAAACCTAGTCTCTAAAACCTACTGACCATCCGTGCTTTTATGTAGAGCATCTCAAGGGATAACAACTTCTGCAGAAAACCCTGGAGGCGGCTTACTAACAGTCACATCCTGCTGGAGACTCAGCCTAAAGAAGCCAAGCAGTGGAGATTATGCGGTGGGAAGAACCCTAGTGCATAGGGAGGTCTGAGTGCCCATGCCTGGCTCCAGCTGTGTGAGAGAGTGTTGGAGCCTTTTTATCCCTGTATCATCACTTTACTTTTCTCCCCAAAGATTTTTCTTAATGGCCCTAGAGCTTACACAGGCTAAAATGCTAGTGATACCGGCAGTGTGGTTAATTCTACATGTTGATTTGTGTTTCCATTAATTAAGAAAGCTCAGTGGTTTCCAATTTCATCTAGAGCCCCAGCTGGCTGTCAGCCCAGTAAGTCAGGCAGTGGAATGGTCAGTAGCAGATGCTCTAGGAGGACTCAGCCAGGGATCAGATCTCAGTGCTGCCCTGCAGAGCTCAGTGACCCCCTGCAGGTTGTCCAAACCCACTTGTGCCTCAGATTGCTAATCTGTAAAATGGCAGTAAAATCAGTTCCCACTTTAGAGGTGACAGTGAAGAACTGAGTAAACACAACCACGTAAGAATTATATATTGGACATATGACAACACTAGCTATTGTCATGGTGACTTGTGTCATTATTACTACTCCATAGAAACAGTACATTACAGTGGAATTTACTCCCACACCCCAAAGATGGCTGACGGTTAAATTCTCTAAAATGGATGAACCATCTTCCTTATCTATGCAGTGGCTAATTTACAGGGAACAGAAATGTAGGCTTTTCTCAGCTCATTTGCTCAGCCATTAAACAGCAATTACCCCTCAATTCCTCCACATTTTCTGACTGAAACATGTTGAGAAAAATGCCAGAATTTCCAAATAACGAACCAAGGTAAAACCCATTTTAAGAAACAGGCACAGGGGTTTGTAGGAGGCAAAGCACAGTGACCTAGCTGTGTGCAACTCGCCATCTTCATGCTCCAGATTCAGAGCGCCTCTGTTTACCTGAAGATTAGCTGCAGAGGCCAACAGCAGATTTCTTTCAGATCCAACTGTGGTTTGAGAATATATTCTTAGAGAAACTGTTTTTGTATAAGTTGGATATTCTGTGAAGTTCCTAGTAACATTTTAAACTGTCCGTCCTTTTGATCTCAGATAACCCTTCTCCCTCAGGAGGCCTCTCCTGGCCTTGAGACCAAGTTAAACAGCCCAGTTTCTCAGGTCCCATCACGCCCTCCCAGGCCCTTCTCACACCTGTGTGGTGCCATTTTGTGAATTAGAAAACACAGCCCTTTCTCGTGATACACACTTTGTTTCTGTCTATGTTTAAATTGCTGTAATACATTATGATAGATTCTGCTAGCCTGGGGCTTAGCTGTCTGTGGCATGACATCCCCCCAACTTGGTACTGGACCCAGAGAAACAACTTAGCTCTCCAAGGGTAAACTCCATGTTTTCCTTCTCATTCCAGAGATAAACCTCCCACTCGCTTTTGCACATGCACAGAGCCCTCTCCAGTCCCAAGACTCCACAACCCCCCAAGCCTCCACCCCCAGGCCCCAATAAACCATTCTGTCTCCTGCTTTACACAGGCCGATGCTCCCTCAAACCACCTGTCAATATGTCATTGTGCCCGCCTCCCCAAACTCCTCCCCCAGCCAAAGTTAATAAAGGTAACTACACTCCTTCGTTCTTGTTGAGAGCTTTTACACCCCCCCACCTCTAAAGCTCTCCCATGCCCTCCGCATTAAAGTTCTCCTCCTTATCTCTCTTGCTCTCATTTTCTCTGTGCCGCTTTAGATTGAGTAACTTTAAAATAGTCAAACATATTATTTTAATTACAACAGAAAACTCTAATGGCATCTGTCAGAAAACTGCCCTGAGAAATACACAAATCAGTATGACCTGAGAGGCAAATGGGGCCCTCATGCACCACACACCCTACACAATTGCACGCAGTGGCCCTGACATCTCCTTGCCCTTGGCAAGCATGTCACGCTCATGATGACCTGTTAACACCAGACCTCACCATTCACCCGAGACCCAGGTGGCTGTGTGTGTCTGCTTACTGGACGTCTGCTCTCTCCTGCAGGGAGTCACACAGGGAAATCACAGAGCACAGCCTATCTAATTGGACTGAACTTGAATTGTAATAGGATGTTCTGATATACAATATTGAAAGAGAAAAATGCTTGCTTTAAGAATTCCATTCTGGATGAAGCTCAGTGATTAAACAGTTCATCCCAAGGTACTCATGAATATTCACTCAGGTTTCCAAGACTGTCCCTGGGGTGTTGGGTTCGATGGTGTACACATCTACAAAGTGTGGCTTTACATTTATTGTTTTTTTGTTTATCCCAGTGACTGCATAAACACTTATAAACAATTTAAAAAACGAAGTTACCAATAACCCAAAGAACTGAAGGCACAAGGGTTAAAGCAGATTCATGGTAAACCTCACGCAGTATAGCATCAGCTTGCCTAGCGGTGGCAAGGAAGTGGACGTAGAGGGAGCTTCTGCAGAAGCAGGGAAGGAGGCAGGAAATGTCAGTGACAGTTTCAGTTCTGGGCCTCTGAGTGTAAGGACTGAAAGTGTTCAGTGGGAAAGTGTTCAGAGAACATATCTTTTTCCAAGTTAAATTCTGGTAATATTTTAGATAAAACAGTTGAAGGTTAAAAACTAATTTTAATGAGCATCCACTATGCCAGATGCTAGGTAAGGAGGCACATAAACTTGTTATCTTATTTCACCCTGACCAAGCTGAATAAGAGTAATAAGTAGGTTGAATTTAGGATGAGCGATATGAAATTAAACACATAGGATTTTATATGGAGAGAGAAAACTATTAACAGCAAAGTCTCCTTGGCCCTAAAATAAGTTCAAAGAAGTGGTCACTCTGTTATTGAACTACTTTGGATTAAAATTAGAGTACTAAAATAAAGAGGAGAGAGTGAGATTTATGACTAAGTCTTCTTCATCTCTAATTCTCCCTGATATCCTAGCTGTGGCTCAAACTGAAATTCGTGATATGGAATATATGTTGTTTTATGTATTTCTGTTGTGTGGTTATGAAGCCCTAAGCTGCAGTGTGTCTGTAATCCATTAGACAATGGTCATATCGTAGCCAGAAAGCCTTAGTGAGGCCTTGCAGAATTCCAGAGAAGTCATGTCAAGCAGAAACTTTGGTCTCCAAGGTTTTTATTAGAAACAAATGAAAGGAAACACAAGCAGACCAATGAGTAAGTGACCTGCAGCATTGTACAAAAACCAGTGCCATACATTCTCTTCCCTTTGTGGCAGTGAGCTCAGTGGCAGCCTGGATCGAGGCACTGTAGCCCTAAAACTTAGTGGAGGCTCAAGATAGTGGCCTTTCCCATGGACATTAATTTTGAAGTTTCAAAGGTGCAGAAAATATCCCTTTTCTAAGTGGCTCGCTAAACTGTCTCTTCACATCTGTCTAAAAACCAGCTTACATAAACTGTGTGGAATAAAAGTCTGACGTTTTAATTTTATGTCTGCTCATACACTCTCAGCAAAAAGCATTCCTGAAGCCTACAGCTTTATTTGAAACATCTTTTCTGCCCATCTTTATTTTTTGAAAATGCCACAAAGTATTCCTAGAGAAATTGCTAATGATGAAGTAATGCGCTATTAAATTTATTATGCAGAATTAATCTTGTCGGTGGTAGTATTTTTATATTTCTGGAGTCTTTTCAAGTTTAATCATTGATGCATGCCAAGAAAAATGTAGAAAAGAAAGGATTATTGTCCTTAATCCAGATAAATTTTCTTCTCTGGAATTATGCAAATTGCTTCCGAGCATGATTATGTCTTCATTATCTCTAATAAATGATAATAACATTTTTTTTTAATCTACATGTATTTCTTGACACTTTTCTTCCTGGCAACATTGATGGTAGGACAACTTTTGTCTCTTGTATGAAGCCATTTTTCAAACCGTCATAGCTTCAAAGCCTCAAATCCTAACTCCATAGGGTACATTGTAATAGGCATACTTTTCTCCCTCAAATTCTAAAACTAATGAGGAATGATAATTACAGAGCAATACCTCAGTATGGTCAGGGGAGATGGAGGCTGTGAGCACGCTCGGTGTGCCCACGTGCTTGAGGCTTGATTGTGACTGACATGAAAGTGTTTTTGTGGTTTACTTTTTAGCAGTACAACAAAGTTACCATTATAAGCGGTCAGAAACCACAAGCCAGATATTTACATATGAGGTTCTGTTTGTAACATTATTATGTAAATATGTTCTTTTCATGTCATGAGGTTTTAGGCTTTTTAATAAAAGAATGGCATTTTTTTTCTTTACTATTTTGTCTTCTACTTCTTTATATTATAAACATACACCCTCATTTCTTCTAAGATCATAAAATTTAAACAATAAATCCGCTGTCCCATATGTGAAAATTGAAATTTTCATTTGCAGACCTCATCAGAGTTACCATACTAGTGACCTGTAAAGTACAAGTGGCCACTGCTGTTTTCTTTGGGACAAACAATGTTTTTAAATAATATAATTTCCTGTGTTTAAATATTACTCTATGTAACACAAACTCAGTTTTTGTCTTTAAGAATCAGATCTGGTAGCATTAGACTGACCCTGTAGTTGGTTAGGGCCAAATCATGACTGCCACTTTTCAGTGATCTTGTATAGTTCACCAAATCATTAATTTGGGGAGAGACAGTGTAAGTAAAGAGCCTGCACATGTCAGAGTTACAGACCGAAAGGGAAAACACTGTTTATCCATTATTCTAGAGACATAGAGATCTAGACTACTATTCCCCTTAACAGCTAACAGAAATTTGGTGCTTAACTTCTTCTTTAGTAATCCCCTTACTAACGACTACAGGTGAAACCCCAAATCAAGTTTGTGCAACCTTTCTGAACTCTTGTGCACCAGATTAATTTACAGCTTTTCTCTTCCTCTTCTGTGACCTGCTGTGGATCTTAGAGTATCAACCCCTGACCACCTTAAGCTACATAACTCTTCAACAATAAGACTTGTGCTTACACCATAGTTGGTTAGAGCCAAATCATGATTGCCACTTTTCAGCAGTCTTGCATAGTTCACCAAATCAGTGAATATGAGGCTTTTCAACAGAGCCTCATAACCTAAGTGGTGTCTGATGAATGAAGGACAATCTTGGGTTGAGTCCTCAGTAAATCAGGAGTATGAGGAAGCCCAACACCAGAGCAAATTTCTACCACTGGGACTCCTGCCGCACATGTTTGACTGAAGCCCCCAGAAACTAACTGGGCCGTTTTTTTTTTTTTTTTTTTTTTTTTTTTTTTCATTTTCACCTGGAAATCTGAATCAGAACACCTGTGTAGGTTATCATCCGTCAACCCTGATCGGCATGAATCTCCATTCTGATGCTAACCTGAGTGACATCTAATGGCTAAAAAGAGAATGTGACTCACCAAGAGAAGCCAGTGCTTGTAATTGTTGCTGAGATTCTTTCTGCCCAGAAAACACTAGAACTTCAAGGCTTTTTGAATGCATTAATAACCTGCCTTATGGAAAGACTATTTTGCACCAAAGAAAATGCCAAAATATTTTATGTCCTTTCCATTTATGGATAGTATTCCTGCTGTTATTTTTTCTTCCTCATGATTCATGTGTAACCACTGTTTATATTTTGGGTTTTTTTTTACCTTAATCTTATTTTTAATTCAATCTTTAAAAATTTTTAATTCACAAAAATTACCTTCCCTTCTACACCTTCTCCTAGTCTTTTTGTCCCAGAGAGAATGACCCTCAGCCAAAGCAACGACTCAGGTCATACGTGCCTTTAGCTAACCCACTGTGAGCCATTTTGAGTTGACTTTTGGATGTCTTAAGAAATTTTTGATGTGCTATAAGGTTTAGGGTTTTTGCATGTGGATATCAAGTTGTTCCAGTATATTTATTGAAGGTGTCTATTTTGGGATTTCATGTTGGTACCTTGGTGGTTTGTCTATCTTGGTATCAATACCATTTTATCATGATTAATGTAACTTTGTGATAAGTCACGAGATTGGGGAGGGTTAGAACTCTAACTTTGTTCCTTTATCAAAGTTGTTGAGACTATTCTGAGTCCTTTGTATTTCTACAAAAATGTAATAATCGAAATGTTAATTTTTATAAAAAATAATATTGGCATTTTGATAAGGGATTGTGTTTTCTGATCTTTATTATTCTCTTCTATTTATTTTTGGTTTTATTCTGTCTTTTATTTCTAATTTCTTAAGGAAAGATGAGGATATTTCATAACTCTTCTTTTCTAATAAAGTTATAAAAGAAATTTTTAAAATTAAATATACCTGTAAAGTACAAGATGATGTTTTGATCTATCTGTACATTATACAAAGATCAAATCAAAGCAATTAACATTATCTGCCACTTTACCTACTATTTTTGTGATAAGAACATTTAAAATCTTTTTTTGGCAATTTTGAAATACATGATACATATTATTAACTATGGTCACCACCCTGTGCAATATGCTTATAGATCACTAAAACATATTCTTCCTGTGTAACAGAAATTTTATACCAATTTCACCATTTTTTGAAAAATCCTTATGGTCATGGAGGTCCATTGTGGCTCTGCAGTCACAGTGTGACACTATATAATGAACTTAACTCCCTGAGCCTCAACTTTCTGACCAACAAAATGAGTGAATAACACTTGTCTCCTTGGACTGTTGGAAGCATTAGGAGCTAACTCTTCCATGCCAAACTCTCAGTAGAACATTTAGCTACCATTATTGTGTATACATGTTTGCATCATAATCATTGTATGAACACAATTTTCTGTCTTTTTTTTTTTTTTTTTTTTTTTTTGAGACAAGGTCAGGCTGGCCTTGAACTCACAGCATAGCCCAGTTTGGTCTTGAACTTGTAGCAATCCTCCTGCCTCAGCCTCCCAAGTGCTGTGATTACAGGCATGCATCACCACACCAGGCCTATTTTCTGTCTTTTTAAACATAAACATTTTTAATATCACGATGTAATTTTCCCTCATAATTTGACTACATCATATTCATTCATTCATTATTGCTGAGCATTTAAATTGTTCTGCTTTTCCACTATGAAACATAATTTTGCAGTGATAGGCTTTGGACTGCTCTGTGTTTTTTGGAATACATCCTCAGGACAGATTCCTAGGTCAAAGAATTTAAACAGTTTGATGCTCCTGAGAAGCCTCGTGAAATCACTCTTCAGAGCCTTACATCAACTCGCAGTGACACTAACGGTGTGGAGGAGTCCGGCTTTCACTGCTTGGCTGTCAGCACGCAGTTAAACTTGTGGGTGGAAGGCAGCACCTGGCTTTATCTTGCTTCTCCATTATTACTGGCAGAGATGGACTTTTCCTGTATCTACTTACTGTCATTTGTGAACTGCTTGTATTCTTGACCTTTCATTCATCCGCAGGTGGTGGGTTTCTTCCCTGGCCGTGGGGACATTTGACTCATCACTTAGTAAGAAAAGGACAGCGCCTTCTGTCACCCCTGCACACACAAACCCCGGTCAGCTGGGGAGCAGAGGACCTGTCTTCTGCCTTTCCCTCAGAGCAACTTGAGAAAACACAAAAGGCACAGTTCATCTGTGTGCTCTTAAATAACTGGCTATTTATAACAGATTCCAGCAGAATGAATATTTAGAAACCACAGAACACGCACGTGCTTTGTGTCACCTGTCTAAGAAAGAAAACGCAGAAGTAACAAATGAACTCGTGTGGGTCCACAGCGCCCAAACGAGAGCCCAACTCTCGTCCCAGCCCACCCAGTCCCCTGCCACCCTTGGCAGCTCTAGGCTCCAGAGTTCTTCCGCAGAACCTTCAACTTTTTACCCGCTGTGCTGTTTCAGGAAACAAGAAAGCAGGGAGATCTTTTGAGCTAATTCCTGTCCTTATTCCACTTCACAGCATCCTCATGCATCAGCCTCATCTTTTCCAGCTGAGCATTTCTTTAAGGACAGTGAAGTAAAGAGCTGAAGACAGCTCAGCTCAGATGAGGCCCTTTTCATGAATTTTATATACAGGCCCCAATATCAGATGGTTTGTAGGGCAGCTGCAGTAGCACCCTCCACCATCAATTTTCGATAAGCTTGGGGGGAAAGGCTGTCAAGTTTTGTAAACATTTCCCACTTGCCAAGAATAACAGTCCATTGCCTGTGGGCAGTGAGTTTTGCCTGGAAAAAAATAGCTCTTCTGAATGAAGGGACATGTTATTAGCCTTCGGACACCGACAAATGCGTAGGAGAGCATGCATTTTCCTCCTGGTTTTCTTTACACACGCTCAACCCAACTTTTTTTCTTTTTTCCTGGAAAAGTACTTAGTAATTCAGCACCAAGACCAGTGAGCACTCTTGTGGTTTGTGAAGGCCAGATGGAAAAGCGTTCATGAACCTTGCACTGAAAATGCACACGAAACTGTGAACACTGAAATAAATCCTCAGTAATAACGATAGTTTAATCCCACCTTGTACAAATCTGTTTCATTTGCAGATGTGCTGTTTAATGCTATTCAACCTATTGGTCTTGAAATAGTCTTTCTAGTTTGTAATATTAAATTTTACTATAGGAATAAAAGTGTAACTGTTTGTCCCTTTTCCTAGTTGTTTACTAGGCAATGGATAAGGTTTCAGCAACTAGTAGAGAAGACTGACTTAGATCTCTGCAAAGTTGTATGAAAGTACTTCAGTTCCCCCCACCATCCCCTTTTTAAAAAGTTACCACTCTAGCCGGGCATGGTGGTGCACGCCTGTGATCCCAGCACTTGGGAGGCTGGGACAGGGAGATCGCTGCAAGTTTGAGACCAGCCTAGGCTACAAAGTCAGTTCAAGGCCAGTCTGAACTGCATAATGAAACCCTGTATCAAAAAGACAAAAAAAAATTTTTTAAACAATTACTAAAAAATTACCACTCTACTTAGATGTCATGTTATTAACTGTTACTCAGATACTGTCTTTTTGCTCAACACACCTCTTATTTACCTATAAATGAGTTACAAATAAATATATCATAGCTGAACTTTTTTACTACTTTACTACCTAAATAAAACTGAAAATCATACTATTGTATCTAAAAACTTTATAGAAAATCTCTTTCTCTTAAAACAGATGAAATTTCATTGGATGAGTATGGAAGTGCACTAGACTTCTCAGTCCTTTCAGAAAGAGAGAGTAACACATTTATGTTTCATAAAACTATTTTATAGCAATTGACATATGTAGTTCGATGCAGGTAGTATAGTTTAAGGTTTTGATTTTGTTTCATTGTACAATTATGTCCTTTTTTGCTTTCAGCCATTGAATTATTTCCTATGTAACATTTCTCCTTCACCCTTCTGAAAATAAAACTTTTCTCAGAGCTGTGGCTTAGCAGCAAAAGCAAAGGGAAATGATGTGTGTTCTACTTGAAGGGAAATGGTGATGGGTGGTGTACCTGAAAGAGCTCTGGACCTGAAGGGAAATTTGGGTGCTGGCTTCCACTCTGCCGTGAGGGAATGACTGTCAGAGGGGTGGATCCAAAAGCGAGTGTTCAATCCTCTTTGCACGTCAGTTTTCGGGGCCCGTTTAGGACCTGCAGTAGGTGTCTGTGTGTCGCCTGCTACTCTAAATGTCCTCATTCCATGAAAGTAACGTCTCCTCTTGCCTGGACTCCTTTGCTGTGAGGTAGTCATCTCAAGGGTGGCCGTCAGGGAATGCATTCGTTGTGTTTTTGTGTAAATCTATCTCTTTCCACTTGAAAACACTTGTTACCTCATTACACAAGCAGTCGGGGCTGGGGGTGCGGCACGATTCTTAGTTTTTATGCCTTTTTTAGTGCTCTAACATGTGAAATTAGTTTCCCAGAATTATTTTGGTCCAAATCTGAAATAGAAAATGTCCATGCACTTTTATACATATCCAAAATTCAATTTTTCATTTAATAGGTGATGAACCTACACATTGGTTTATCTACAGGAAATCTTGCTTTAATATGTTAGAGCTACACCACCCAGTGAAGCACATTCTTGGTGGATACTTCCCGGGCTGTTTATGCTGTGTGAAACTTCCACCCCTGGAATTATCTGCCCCGAAAGGCTTTCAGCAACAAAGATCAACTCAAAAAGCTAGACTGAGGAAAAGATGGGGGTATATGTGAGCACCTCAACTTTTCTTAAATGAAGATTTCTGGTGTCAATTTGTTACTTCATTTTAAATAAATTGCCAGAATACCAAACATAGTCATATTCAAAGCTAACTGCAGCACCCATTTAATAGATTATTACACAGGTATTAGAATTACATCTATGAGGAATTCTTCAGTGTGTGGCAAATCGTTTTTAATATGGTAACTGAGAAAACAGAAAAAAGTACTATAGGTTGATCTTCACTAAAGGGAAATAAAAACATTAGCATCTTAACTTCAGTTTTTCCTAGGTGATGAATTATGTTATGAAATTTTTTCCTTCTATTTTTTCTTTTAAAAAACTTAGTAATTTCTGTTAAAAATGTAAAATGCAAATTATGTTGTGCATTTTTTTATTACTGCAATGTTGAGTTCTCTAATGCCTGTACTCGGAAGAATGGTCCCATCAAAGGAACAAGGCAGAAAAAGTTCAATTTATTCCTTGTCCCTGAGGCCCTAGCAGCAGGCCGTGGCTCAGCTAGGGAGGGCAAAAAAGCCTAGCGGCATCAGTCATGACAAAGAAACTCTAAAACATCACAAAGGCTGGAAATTGCAGGGCTGAGATCCCACGAACAGTTTTCATTTCATGGAATAAACACTTCATGCTAGATACTAGCTACACACTAGAGATCTAGATGAATAAGAAGACATCTGTAAGACTAAAAGGAGCTAATTGTCTTTGGGATAAAAAACAAGAAAATAAATCCTAGTTATAATGAAAACCATATATAGAGGTCATCCCAGCATAAGGGTCGAATGATCAGTTCAGCTTGGAGAAACTCAGAGGCAGCACTTGACTGTAGAACTGATCTTAGAGTAGGGGCAAAGTCACACTTGTAAGAGGCATGGAGCCCACGTAGAACAATCTGCAGGGAACTAGATGGTGGATCTGGGAATTATGGGTAGTATTTCAGTAAGAGTGAGCTTAGAATGTGAAAGAGATGAAGAGAAAAATCAGGGCTGTTTGGAATGTCATGTTCAGTTGGGGCTTTTGTCCTGTGGATGACAAGAGGCCATTAAGAGATTTGAAAGCTGTGGGTTTACATTAAATTTGCATTTCAGAAAGACTACCCAGGTGGTGGTGTTGAGGAAAAGAGAACTGAACGATCCAAAAGATTGACCTTACCGTGGTCTAAGCCAGAAGCCATGCTGGCCTGAGCTGGGGTCGTGATTAGAGAAGTGGAGAAGAGGGAGTGGACGTGGCAGGGAGCAAAGCGCAGAGCCCACGGACTGCAGGGTGTGGAGCAGGAAGGAGCGGGGGACTAGGGAGAAACCCGGATTCTGATTCTCTAGGAGAATACAGGAGTTGTTGAAATAGGAAGTGGAGGAGTAGATGCTGGAAATTAATGAGCTTCCATTTGGGGCACAAAGTTATTTCCATCTTTTCTTTCCTTCCTTCCTACCTTTTCCTTCTTTTCCATCTTTTCTTATATCTTACGCCTTTCTTTTTCTTTTCTTTCTTTCTTTCTTCCTTCCTTCCTTTCTTTCTTTCTTTCTTTCTTTCTTTCTTTCTTTCTTTCTTTCTTTCTTTCTTTCTTTCTTTCTTTCTCTTCCTTCACCCTCCCTCTTTCTTTTCTCCTTTCTTCCTTCCTTCCCTTTATTTAGTCACTGACTAATCTTTTATCAGCCCCTCCCGACATGCCAAGCACTATCGTCATCCTGGGTCCTGGGTCCTGTGTAAGTTAGGCCAGGTTCCATGTATCTTCAACCACCAAGGAGAAGAAACACATTTTTATAACCACATCTACTGGATGTCTCTGTTCAGGACACAGTTAGTCAGGCAAAAAACACAAAATGCTTCACTTCTTTCAAATGATATTGCATGATACATGTTTTTATATCCAACTCCCACTAATGGCCATTTTTTTTTTACAGGGAGTGCCATTATTTCTGTTATGTTTCTAAAAGAAAATTTGAGAGCCTCGGATATACTTGGTGAGTAATTAGTAATGGAAACATTGCTTGATCAGGAAACAGCACTATCCATTAAAAACTGTGTGCTTTAAAAAAAGGAAAAATACTGAAATGGATGCAAATTCTCATTTAGAGATGAACATCGTTCTATTTTGGCGCTGCTATCTCTTCTCCCATAAAATATTTCCATTTGCATTATGATAAAATTATTATTTTGTAATGTTTTATTCATGTAAAATTTTTATGAAGATAATAAAATTAATCAAATATCTGTGTTACCTAATATACTGTTGCACTTCAAAGGACATATTCAGTATATTGTTACATTTCTAATGCATAAACATGAAAACTATGTAACATTACGTGCACCAACTAGCAATCTATTGTGTTTCACTCCTAAAACTACCTATTGTATTTAGCTCCTTCTAAAAGTAACACAGGAGGTTGCTTTTCAGATTATTATTTTGGAAATACAGTTATAAATAGGACATAACAGTAGCCTTGTTGGTTCTAACAAAGACTTAAGATTTCTGTTATACATCAGTATTATCTTTGTTCATTGTATCTTCCTGCTTTTGCTGGAAATATCATTGGTGAGAAGAATTATAAAGATTCATATATTCTACCCTGACAAAACCCTGTTTGAATTGCTGCTGACATATGGTAATGAATACAGAGACTTTAGGCACTTTAAATAAAACAATGCCTCCTCTCTTGCAGGGAGATCATATTTTTTTAAAAATGTGAGCTCTAAATGTGACACCAGTGTTGGTATGTTGAGCATTTGTTTGCCCTGATCATGTTTCCCTTGAGCCTAATGTCTTGAAAGTGTTTTCACTTTTTCTTTTCTTCTTTGGTTTGATTCTGCTAGTAGAGTTTTTAGTCAACAATGTCAAATTTTTCATGGTTAAAATGTTTTTCTAAATGCATTCATATGTGAATTGTATCTTTTCCAGAATACTATTTTTCTATACTCTATTTTATATGTTGTGGTTTATGGAATCATTTGAGGAAGTCATATGAAATCAGAAATAAAAATGACCAGTGCCTGAGTTTTATAAATTAAAAAATTTAGGTTCTACCCCTTTTTTCCCATTTATAAGTGTCTTAAGAAAACTTTTTTTATTAGTGCATATTTGTGCTACATAATGAATACATTTATCCTGGCAACTTGGTACATGTACATATCGTACTGTAATTCTTTTTACTTTCCATCTCCTCCTTTCTTCACTCTCTGTCCCTAGGTTCCCTTTCCATCTGCAAAAGATCTGCCTCCCTGTTTCACTTTAAGGAAACTTCGAATCCTTTTATCAAACATCTGTCACTTTTTGTTGTTAATAATTGATCACTGATATTAATCGAATTTAATGAGAGAATACAATGGATATAATGGAGGATTTACTAATTATCTTGAATATTACTGATAAAAATATAATTACACCTAAATCTCTGCAGTCAATTACAACTGAATTTATAGTCAATGATAAAATATATTCAAAAATAAGTTTAAAAGCGTGAGCCATGAGCCTTTAGTTTAGAACAGGGTTTCTGAACCTCAGCGCTACTAACATTTTGGGTTGGGTAATTCTTCCTTGTGGGGGATTGTCCGTCCCCCACCTTGTAGGGTATTTCACCTACAAGATGCCTCCAATGACCTCCAACCCAGTTAGGACAACCAAAAATGTCTCTAGATAGTACTAAATGCAAGGGCAAAATTGTCCTCAGCTGAGAACCACTATGGCAGCATAAAGAGAAATGACTCTGGCTGGGAGGATCAGAGAAAATTTTTTTAAGCAGAGATATCATTTGAATTGGTTTGACAGCTACAAAGCACAAGCGTAGGCCACATCCAAGGATACACTGGAGGGCATACAAAGGGCATGACACGAGAAAGGTTAACAGAAGTGCAGAAAGGTACATTGAGTTCTGTTTTCTATTGTACTACAACTGCTCCATATAAGGATTAGGACAAAAATAAATGAAAGGGGTAACTATGGAAAAGGAAAAAATAGAAATATCATTTCATGCAGATGACTTGATTACAATATGAACTTTAGCCAATAGTGACTAAACCAGAAGGAATTAGCTCAGTCAATTAAAGGATATAAGTTAACCCCACTCTTGTGGATTCAAATCTGGATTTGACTTCTACTGTCAACTGTGGCCAACACAGTATTACTTAACTTCTCAAAGCCTGTGTTTGCTGACAAATACATAAGATGTTTTGAATATCTAATTGGATAATTCATGTAAAAGCAGTTTGAGAAATGTAAAATGCTCTCACTATAACAGTTATAATGACTACGATCACCTTTATTCCTAAGCAACACTCAAGAGATAATACTAACAATGTAACATAAGGAATGGGAAACCCTCACACACAAGAAAACAAACTAACAAAATAAAACCTCAAATTAATTCTTTAGGAGTCCTTAATACAAAAAATAACTGTCAAATATTCACTCTTGCCAGGTACTCTGTTGTATTTAACATGGATTGTATTATTTAAATGTAGAAACAACTCATTTACAGGAGCAAAGTATGACACTTAGGTTAAATGACTTACCCAGTGCCATAAAATTACTAGGCGATGGACCATTATTCTAACAATGGAAACCTGATAAAGCTAGACTATAATTGGTTGGTGTGACTCTCTAGTACCAGCAAGCTGTGTGACCTTTGTAAAACTACCTAAATAAAAACTTTTTGAACCTTAGTTTCCTCATCTGTAAAATGAAGATAGTATTACCCTACCTTCCAGAATTAAATGAATTCATATATTAAAACTCTTAAAGGAGGCTCTATCCCATAATAAGTGCTCAAAACTGTTAGCATTATTACTACTATAATCACCTACCACTATGCTCAGCTAGTTAATCAGAAAAAAACCTTGATTAGGTTATTTTTCAAACTTTAGTAATACAGCTAATATGTCCCACAACTCTGATTTGTTTTTGATTTTGCCTTCCTAACTGAATGCTTTTTGAGTCTGACTATTTAAGTGATAAATAACATTTATTTCATATCGTAGGTCTAAGCAATCCATTCTTACCTTTAAAATGTTGTCATGCTAATAAAATAGGATTTTTAAAATTCCTATCCCACATCCTTTCCTCCAATGAGGAATATTGCAAGATTATCATCATTTGAGATGTCATGACTCACTTCATACTTAGGAGAGGACTTTTCCAACCTCACTCAATGATGTGTTAAGGCACATGTGTTTACTTTGGGCCTTTACTGCTATTGCCTTAAGAAAATTTAGCTCTTTCTGTTAAATACAAAATATGCCCTTTTTTTTCCTCTCTCTCTCTCTTTACAGGGACTAAAACCAAACAGGGAAAAGAATAGTTAGTGGTGTTTTTTAAAGATTAACATATGAGCATGCTAAAAATTAAATTGTCAAAATGTGAGAAGGAAAATCATTTATTTTCCCCTACTTGAAGCAAATGAAAGTTTGTTTTTCATGGTGGAACAAATGAAGATTTTGGGCCATGTGGAAACAAGCTGAACTAATTTATTGCCAAATGCTGCTCTGTGGCTATGAAGCTTTTCACCACTAGCCTTAAAAAAAAATGACCTCACAAAAGCTATGTCTGAAGGGAATAGCCAGCTATTATTAACTCACTGACAAGCTCTGGGCTCTGCTCTGATTCTTAGTGGATTAATAACTTTAAATTATTTTAATGATTATTTTTCCTTTTAAAAACATCAGTTTCTCTCCCTCCAACGAGCCAAAAGCTCTAGTATTTCCCCCTTTCTTCCTCTCCATCATCAAAAGTATCAAACCTAATAGTCTGTGAGATCCTAGTTGATTTAAGCCCAGATAATGTCATCATAGACATAAAAATTACAGTCAACTCAGCAGCATTGCCCAGAGACAATAACTAGGTTACATCAAGTCACCTACAAAGATTTCCCTCCATGGGAAGTCATGACTTTAATGGTGAGACAAAGGCCTCCTCCATTCTTCTCACACACCCGAAGTCAGCATGGTTTGGGTCCAGGATCTAGAATCCAGCCGAATAAAGCAGCATTTCCAGTTGAGGGGGCAGGTTGGGCATTTTGGTTTCAGAGCTGCCTCAACAATGGAAGCTTTCATGACAGCAAATCTCAGGATATTTG
The DNA here is from genome assembly GCA_004363535.1 of Dasyprocta punctata. Classification (NCBI taxonomy): domain Eukaryota; kingdom Metazoa; phylum Chordata; class Mammalia; order Rodentia; family Dasyproctidae; genus Dasyprocta; species Dasyprocta punctata. The sequence goes on along the minus strand of RJWM01009905.1, from coordinate 44,562 downwards.
GACTTGCTGCATTATTGAAATCTCCCAGGCTTCTTTAATCTCAGCTGCCATGAGCCCAAGAAACCCAGAGTGACTGCACTCCCAGAAGGGCATTTCTAAATGGTCTGGTGTTGAGGATTCCAGTTAACTCTGTGACTCCTGGTATCCAACAAAAGCCCTTGTTGGAATCCCATGGATCAAGACACTTATTTGCAAAGACCAAACAAACCAGACAGCAATCTCGTTTGGAGTCAGGTTAGCTGAAAAAGCTCTGAAGGCTCCTGCAAATCAGGTCAATGCAAGTTCCACAAACTGGAAAATAAGTAGTTAATAATAGTTGGCATCCAACTGGGTAGAGTGTGGACAAAATTCAGGAAGATTTCACATTTTCATCACAGGCAAGAGCAGTCTGGGAAACAGGATGCTGAGCAAGGGAGAGCTGCACACGTCAGTCGTGAAACGCAAAGCTTGCCTGCGGCTGGAGCTCGGCAGACTGGAGCAGTGGGTGAACAGCAGCAGCACCAGGCTCGCTTCCCTCCCATCACAGTTATACTCCATTCCTGCCCACAGGTGTCTGCCAGACGCTTTTACAACAGCAAAACAATAGCCTCCCGAAACAAAGTCTGTATTCTTACAGCCAGGTCCAGCCCAGTAGCCAGCATGTCCTCCAGATAACAAAATATCCCCCAAAACATGACCTCAAGGCAGCATAAATGGACAAGTATGGTTAGAAAATATGACAAGCACCGTCTCTCAGCGATTCATGGTGTACATTGCCACCTGAGTGGACCTAAGTGGTCTTTCAGTGGAGCCACTTATTTGCTTAACTCACCTCTTCCAGATGTAGTCGCTTTTTGGTGGGAAATCCACCTTTTGAAGCTAGTTACAGAGAAAACTAATTTTTGGGAATGTTCTGCTAAAGGAACTTTAGGGCCAGAAATTCCATGAGACTACTCAGGAGCCCAGGGACCTCTGCCAGCCAGCATCGGTTCCTTCTGTCCTGCCAGTCTGTACTCTGGGTAGCCGCAGGGGCTCTACTCACAAAGGCTCCCATAGACGGTATAACCCCAAGCTTTCCGTCCAGCAGCCTTGCAACCTCATTCACACCAGGGCCAGAATGTCACTGTTAAGAAAATAGACTACCTGGATCCCAGTCCAAGGACTGCACTTAATAGCTGGAAAATCCCAGGCAAAAGTCCCTTTGTGACTCAGTTCTTTCATTTGTCAAATGTGGACAGTAATAGTTTGAGTATACATTATATGTTGTGTCCATTATATATTATGTGCTGTATGAATCTTATATGGTATGTGTTGTAATAGTATAATCACACAATAATAAACAGTAGTCCCCGCTTATCCACACTATTTTTTTTCCTGTGGCTTTAGTTGCCTGTGATCAACTACAAACCAAGAATATTAAATGGAAAATTCTAAAAATAATTCATAAACTTTAAATACTTTTATGAAAAGAATCATTGTAATTGTTCTATTTTATTATTATTGTGATTCATATTTTATTGTGCCTAGCTTATAATTAAACTGTCATAGGTATGCACATGTAGAGAAAAAACTAACATATGTAGGATTTGGTACTATCTATGATTTCAGAGGTCTTGGAATGTACCCTTCACTAATAAAGAATTTGTCATAAGGATAAAATTAGTTGTGTATAAAGCATTTAGAATTTGGCTGAGAGTGTTATCTATTGCAGTATTTGCTATCAGCACATTTTAATATGTCAACCATACTTGTCTATGGAGTCAGTAGTCTTGAGAATATCACCTTAAAAACAAGGGTTACTTTTCCATGTCACATCCCCTGCTGCGAAACCTAGTCCATCACTGAAAAGAGCAGGGACTTGCTTGTATACCTGTTGTACACATAGGACAAATTTAAAGGAAGAAGTATAAAGATAAATGTGAAATTCCCACTAACCCACGTTAAAGTAACTTGAGTTGTACTTGGTGAGAAAATGGAATTGCTGGTGGTTTGGGCATGAGGGAGGAGGATGGGGCCACACCCCTGATTTGTGTGTGACGTCCACCGTCCAGATGTGGACTGCGCAGCTGCCTGACTGCTCTGTTTCCGGTCCCCTCCAGTGGGCCAGGAGCACATTCCTGCTGCCTGCTTCCTTTGGGACCTGACATGTCCCTATCACTTCTTTGGGCAAATGAAATAGTATGTGTGAAAAGGAACTTTGAAAGTTTGATTGCAAAACTGTCAGCATTTTATTTATTTTTTGCTTTGCAGTGCAATAAAGATACCCACTAACTGAGGTGTATCCAAGGGCAAATATGAAACAGGGAGGAATTTGTTGGGATATAAAACAGATAATACTGAATGTTAAATTAAATAACTAATACTTCCTCCATATAATGAAATACTCTACAGCCTTAAAGGAATGAGACCTCCTTACATCTCCTCTGAGATGTTAAGTGAAAAAAGACACAAAATCAGCCGGGCATGGTGGCGCATGCCTTTAATCCCAGCACTCGGGAGGCTGAGGTAGGTGGAGCATTGTGAGTTCGAGGCCGGCTTGGGCTACAACGCGAGCGCAAGGCCGGCCTGAGCTACATAGTGCGACCCTGCCTCAAAAAAAACCAGGGCTGGGAAGTTTGGCTTAGCGGCTTAAGCGCCTGCCCTGGCAAGCACAAGGCTGTGAGTTCAATCCCCAGTGCCGCAAAAAAAAAAAAAAAAAAAAAAAAAGACACAAAATCGTGTATATATAGTTTTATGTATAAAGGCAGTACTCTTTCACATGCATGCATATATGCATAAAACATCTCAAAAAAGATTTTGGGAGCTAGCAATGCTAGTTAACCTTAGGGAGGGAAACTGGGACCATCAGGGTGTGAGAGACACTAAACTTTTCATTGTTCACCTTTATGTATCTCTGGGGTTTTATACCACATATGTGTATCATCAACTCAAAATGAAACTAAAACACAGGAAAGTTAACTGACACGAGGTAAAATGAAGAAAATCTGTTAGAGGAGCTTAATATAAATTAGAAATTTAGATTTCACAAAAGAAACCAAGGTGTCTGAGACTGAAGTATAATCAATGGTTTTACGCTACTGCCTATACACAATTTGAAAACCACTTTTAAAAATCCCTTCCTTGGGCCACGGATATAGCTCAGTGGCACTGCACCTGCCTGGCAAGCTACAAGGCCCTAAGTTCATTCCCAGTACCAAAAAATAAACTAAAATAATCAAAATCCCTTTCTTCTAGGAACTTAGTTCACAATGACTGTATTACATAATCTTTTTGTCCAAAGGAAAAGGACAAGACTGACCAGTAATTTTCCTCCACATTCTTATATATGATTTTCATTATTTTGCTTTTATTGCAGTGTTTAATAATGTATACTGTTTTTCAGTATAAAAGTTCTCATTAGAAATAGTTTAAAAAATTATGTATATAATCTCTGTCTTCACAAAGTATTACAGAATAAATTTTTTAAAAGCTTATGTATAGCTTCTAAAATATCCTGAACGGGTACTATGTAGCTTGTGTGCAAAACCCAACACTATGGGGTCAGAGATATAACTCAGTGACGCAGCACCGGCCTGGCAACCCAGAGGTTGTGAGTTCAATTCCCGGTACCAAAAAACGAAAAATAATTGTGAGTTCAATTCCCGGTACCAAAAAACAAAAAATAACCAACACTATTCATTCCCAGAAACTAGTGTTCAAAACATAAGTCATGCTGTTAAGAGGAATAGGAAATTGGTGCCTTCAAACCATGAGATTTTATACATAGCCTAAATTGTTTCAGATTGGAATCAATGCTGGCTGTAAATAATATCCACAACAATGCTGATCTCAGTGATGAAATGAGCTGGATTGTGTTTTCAAGTGTGATATCTGAAAAATGCTTCTCATATCAGTTTTTCTCAGGCTGCTAATTATAGGAAAATAAGCTGTTTTTAGAGGTATACAGAAAGGCCAGTCCTCCTTTCACCCCTCCACGCTTCCCACCCACATTCCCTTCATCATTTTCCACTTTCAGTAAGGCTAAAATGATGATAGGAACACACTCCTGTCATTAGATTTCTGATGTCATTTGTTTTTTATTAAGCTGATCAAGGAATTCTAGATCCTAGATTTGATTAATTAAAATATAGGCCAGCATTCAACACTGTTACTTCTGCTAAAAGGACTGCAATGAATGGCAGTGTTTCCAAGGGTGACATCACCTGCGTGGGTGGAGAGGCTCCTGAAATGAGTAGGTGGACTTCACTTCCGGGACCCAGGTCCACAGTGATTTATTGGCCCACATGGGAACAGTCAGTCGGCTTGGAGGTGCTTTCGTGTCTCCGCACGCACGCGGTTCGACCTGCTCTACCTTCTGGGAAAGCTTCCCTAAAGAGGCCAGGATTCACCCGGACAACAGAGATAAATCGAAAGTTACTCCCTGCTCCATCCATGCCTGGGCTTTTTTCCCCTGCCTTGAAGATAATACCTTTCAAAGTGAATGTGTGATGCTATCTAAGGATGGTTTGATGAATCATATATATATATATATATATATATATATATATATATTTTGTTTGTTTGTTTGTTTGTTTGTTTGTTTTGGGCCCCGGGGATCGAACTCACAACCTCGCGCCTGCCAGGCAGGCACTTATGCCACTGACCTAAATCCCCGGCCCTGAATCTTATTTTTATAAGGAGGGACCATCCACTGCTTAACAACTAATGCTCCATTTCCAAGTAATGTTTGTATCAACCCAAACCTTTAAGTGTCCCTTGTCAATTTGGTTTGTCTTTTCTGTTTTATTTAAGGTATGACATTGGCCATTGCAGGAACGTATTTATTGGTGAACTTTGCTCCGAATATAACTCAGGCTGTCTCAGCAAGAAGAGTACAGTATTACTTTGTTGGATGGCAGTTCCTGATCTATGTGGTAAGAACTATAGCTGTTTTACTGTCAAGACCACCAGCACCTCCAGATGTTAGAGAATGGATACACCCTCTTCCTGTCACACCAATGGCTTATAAACTGTAACTGTATTTGACTGATACTTTGAAATGCTGAGTCAGCAGTAGAAGCATCTTCAGAAAAAGTCCCTTTTGAGATCCACGCAACAGATTGAGAGGAATAGGCAGCAAGAATATGAGCTTGAGTGATCTGTAAAGAAAAAATGAATCGTGCTGCTTTATTTATTTTTTTCGCGGCACCGGGGATTGAACTCACAACATCACGCCTGTCAGACAGGTGCTTAAGTCACTGAGCCCAACTCCCAGCCTCATGCTGCTTTAGACATTTGCTATTAATTGAATGTTTTAATTTGATAGTGGCTATAATCTAGCTACTAGAAAAAAGGAAATGTGATAGAAATGGTTGATATATAACTTGTTAAGAAAGTTAACTGAGATAAAAGAATAAGAATATTCTAGAAAAGGAGTGTTATAAGAAGAAAGTTGGGATCATCTGTCTGAGCATTTAACTAAGAACGGGGTTGGTAAAATAGTAGTGAATTTGTAAAAAGAATCAAATCATATTTAGGATTTGCAGTGACCTCAAAAGCTCCCTGATCCAGTTCCTCTGTCATTAAAACAAGCACAGTATGGTCCTACTCACTGTGGCTAGCAGGTAAAAATGTGACTTTAAAGCCACGAATTGAAGCTGGATGCCTAGGAGAAGACCTATCTATAACCCCTGTATCACAAGTCTGAGGTCACTCTGGATAGCTCAGTGAGACCCTATCTCAAAATAAAAAGTACTGGAGATATGGTATAGTGCTTGCCTAGCCTGCATATGCCCTAGGTTTAATCCCTAGTATGAAAAAAAAATATGACATTGGCATGTACCGCAACATGTTTTCTGGTGATTTCTGTTGAAGCGTAACCCAGGATAGCACAGCAGCAAGCCTGGTCTGTGACAAGAGTTCCGTGTATCCTACCATCTCTGATGTGTAATTCTGGCCACTGGCACACAAATACTCACAGGTCTTTTCACTTTGTAGTCTCGCTTTTTCCTCCTGTCTCTCACCCTACAAAAATACTTACATTCTCCTGTTCAGAAAGAAAAATCCTTCATGCACTATGCACCCTTTAATAAACTGTCCGATTTCCCTTCTTCCATTCACCAGCAAAACTGACCCCAAATCGTCCGTGCTTGCTGGCCCCATCCACCTCCTAGCTCCATCCACTCCTCCTTTTCCGCACTCTAGAGTCCGGGAGCACGCTCTTCATGTATTGCCCAGCAGAATTGCTTTTTTTTGATCTGGAACATACTTGAATGTGTGTGGAGTTAATCCATGCCCACCACCCGAATATACCACCTGGAGGCTCTCTCTCCATGCCATCCTCACCATGGTTTCCCTTCCTCTGCTTCCTCTCAGACCACTCCATCCCAGGCTCTTGGAGGCTTCCTCTACCAGCACCTCAGGCCTGTTTATGCCACCTTCTCTCCGAAGCACTCCCCCACATCATCCTCCTTCCAGACCCAGACCTGCCTCTCTTTCTGCATCCTCTTCTGTCTACTCATTACTCCTCCCTGCCTGGATGGTCCAAAGGTCTCTCAGATGTTGCATGAAGCTGAACTCTGGATCTCTGCCCCCAAACTCTCTGCTCTCTTACATTTCCTGTGGCAGCCTCTCTCATATTATGTCTGAGATACACGTGACTTCTCCCCACCCTCCTTCCCGCCTTACCCTCCATTCATGGATATTTAAAAGTCCCTTGACCTTGACCCCTCTTTCACATTCCCATGAGCCTTGCATTAATTCACACCTTTGTCATCTCTTGCTCAGACAACTGTAGCAGCCTCTTGATGAGTCTGTCTCCCCTGCTGCTCATCAACGCTGTGGCTCTAAGTATCCTCCTAAAAAGCAAACCTTCTCGCTTAGCCCTCCCCAGCCACATAAGCTGGTGCCATCGTGTCTGCAATTCCTTCTGCCAGCAAAGTCCCCTGTCTCCTTTGACCCATCCCTCCACCCACTTCCAGCTCCCCACAAACTTCTCTCACAGGCACAGCTCAGCTGGGGCCTTTTCTGTGAAGCTATTACCAATTGGTTGCTCCATTTTATAAGCTTTCCACAGGCTACATTTATCTGTTTACCGTGTTGGTTCTATTTCAGCATGCTGTGTACCACTTCAGAGAGGGAAGTATTATTGGCCAGTCAGTCAGCTGTCAGTGCTAATGCCCCGCCTATGGAAACACCTTGTCCTGATCTATCACGACCCTGAGCTTTGCTCCCATGGGTTCTTCCTGAACTCTGTCACTTCCTACCTCTCCCCTTAGCCTCTGCTTCCTTTCAAATTTTAGGGATGGACTTCCCAACTCAGATTAGTCTTCTCAAGGTCTTTCCCACTTTGTGCCTTCCTCCCTGTCCCATTTATTTTCCCACTTGTCCACAGTCTTTTCACATCTTTCATCGATCAGCTGTAAGCACTAGAAGGAGTTTTAATTTCTGTGATTTACTTCTCTTCTTTATACTGTGTTGAATATTTCATGATAGGCCAGACTTGAAGTCCTACCAACACATTACTACTTTTTGCCTGCAGGCAAAAAAAGAAATTCTTCATTCCAGTAAAAAGAGAGTGACATAGCCTGTGACCAGGAAATTAATAGCCTGGGTTGAGTCCTTTAGAGATTAAAGATGCATCAAGGCTTATTTCCTGGAATAAACTGCATTGTTTGGTAATGATGTGTCTCGTGCTGCTTTAACACCCGAGGAAACATTTAAAAGAAAAAAAAACTGCTTTTTATTAAACTATACGTCTACCAGAATAACTGAAATTAATTACATTTTGCCACTTTCCAAAGTCAACATTTAAATTCATTTACTCACTCATCCATTCAACCAATTGGACCCTGAGAGTGTGGGGAGGAATTTCCACAGCAGGAATTGAACAGTGCTCTGAGAGAGCTGTGCTTCTGTAAACTTGTATTATGATAATGAAAGTATGTTTGAAAGTAAATTACTACCTAGTGAGACCCCATCTTTAAAAGAAAAAAAAAACAGATGTGGTGGCACATGCCTATAATCTCACCACTTGGGAGGCAGAGGCAGGAGGATTGCTGCGAGTCTGAGGCCAGCCTGGGCTACATAGTGAGTTCAAGACCATAAAGAGACCCTGTCTCAAAGAAAAGAAGGGGAAAAAGAAGTAAATAGAACATAAAAAATGTAAGAATCCTAGGTATTTATAAGATAACATAAAACAAGTCTTTAACAAAGTCATGTTTAAACAGCACTGTTGGTATTAGGAACAGATCCATGTAATGCTATTTTGGAATTTAATCCATTATATAGTTGAAGCTCTAAAGACTAAGAATGTTCGATTATATATAAGATCTTGAGCTGGTTTGGTTTAAACCTTTTAAACACCTAGGTAGTTAACGTTTAATTCTCAGATATGACTGACTCTGTGCTTTTTATGCAAAGTACAACTCCAAAGATCATAAGTAAAGCAATCAAGACAACTCTTTGATGAATCATTCAGCCATGTATGTAGGACACACAGTAAAGGCACTTCAATTGCTTTTTTGTGGAGTCCAAATAACTCAGATGAATACAAATGTTCAAAAATTTCTTTTTTCTCAGTACTGGACGTTGAGCCTAGGGCCTTCTCACTGAGTAACATCACCAGCCCTTTATTTATTTTTTATTTTGAGATAGGTTGTCCCCAAATCACTAAGTTTCCCAGACTAGGTTCAGATTTGTGGTCCTCCTACCTCAGCCTCTCAGTGTAGAAGTCTTAATAAGTGTTACATTTCTCAACAAAGGGATTGTAAAATTGCACTACAGACTGGCCCATTTCACCCCTTTCCCTACGTGTTTACCTGGACCCGACTGGTTTGCCTTCAAGGTTTTCATTAAGTGGTAGCCTCACTGCAGCATGACCAGCTTGTCTGCTGGTCTGGTCTTCTTGTGCAGGTAGAGGATGGGAGACCCTGTGTCTACTTGACCTGGAAGAATGAAGTGTGCTTTATTCCCTCACTAACACAGCCTTTCCTGTCTGGCTGCCATAGATGGGTAGTCCTCCTCACCAGAGCTTACCGAAGAGCAAACAGAGTAGGGTTTCAAGGTCAAACTGACTCAGAGAGATGTTGCACAAGATGGTCCCTCTGAGGCGACCATGACAGAATCCATCATGTCCATCAGCAGGTGGGAAGCTAGAAGTCCTTGAAAAAGAAAGAAAGATTTAATTTTGCTAGTCCTGCATACCCTGGGCTATTCTACCACAGGGCCCTTTTCTTGAAGGACTATTTGTTGAACAATACCTATTAACTTGTTCTGCAGAGCCCACACGAGAAAACACAGCCCTAAGCCTCAATTACTTCATGTTCTTTGGCAGGCCATTTTGCCCACCCAGATTTTCCAACAGACTATTCAAACTGAAATCTCTGTTATGAACATAAAATCCTTCACAAAATAATCTGCATGGTGCTCATTTTCTCTCCTCCAGACCAAAAAAAAAAAAAAATTAAATCAGCGGAAGCCAGGGCCAACCCTGTCATTTGGAGTAATTCTATACCCCAAAACTGATTATTAAGTCAGCTTTTCTGGCAAAACCTGCTTCAAAACCCACCATCAGGTGTTAAGAACCTGAAGGGAGAAAACTGTACATTTTTATACAATGTTAATATCTCTTGCTTGATGTCCTTTGCTTTGTTGTCTGGATGCAAATAGCACTTGGCTGCAGGGCACAGGAGACATTTCTGTGATGCAGGTATCCTACGCAGCCTGAGCTTTACCTGCAGAAAAGCTTCCCCCGTGGCCCCCGTTACCCTCTGTGTCTCACAGATGGGGAAACTGAGACCTTAAAGAGGCCTTAAAGATGCCCTGGAACTTGCACAAAATCACAGAAATATTAAGTGAGAGAGCCAGAAGTCCACAGCAGGCTGTGCTCCCTGTTCTCCTCTGGGGACACGCGCCGTCCAGCACACTTCACTAAACACTGCTCCGTGCAGAGTTAGCAAAGCTGATTACCAAGGGCCAGATCTTCATCCAAACTTGGCCTTGGAGTGAACCTCTGCAGAGCTCATTTCTTGTGGACCAAGAAAGCCATAGTGAAGACTATGCTTTCAGGAAAGAAAGACAGAAGAGGAGGTAACTGGGGCTCAGATTTGGGTACCAGAAGTGGATCCTCCAGTAGAGAATTACGTGTTTCTATCACTAAATCACCCCCTTGGACTGCCGGTACCTTTTCTCCACTGAAAACAGGGTGACTGGTGCCTTCAAGTCTTGTTAGAGAACCAACTCAGAAATCCCAAAATCAGTCCCCCTGGAAAGACTTCAGGTACCAAAACCTGCATTTGTTTTCTACTACCCTGGCAACGGATTGTCACAAACTTCGTGGCTTAAAACAACACAGATGCCTTACTGCACTTTTCTAGGTCAGAAGTCAACCCAGGTCTCACCACACTAGGACCAAGGTGCCGGCAGGCTGTGCTCCTTGCCAGAGCCTCCAGGAGAGAATTGGTCTCCTTGCTTTCTAGAGCTTCAAGGTCACCGGAGTTCCCTGACTTGCATTTCCCGCAGCTGCCTCCCAGCTCCACCTGGGAAGCATTTCTGCTTTGAAGGACTCATGTTGGGCTCACTTCTATCATCCGGGATACGCTCCCCATGGCACCATCTGTACCCTGCCTCAGATCTGCAGGGCCCCTTTGCCATGTAACGGTACTATAGTTGCAGGTTCTGGAGACGGATAGGGAACCTCTTTGGGCCCTCTTGTGCTGCCTACCTGGACTGCATCATTTAGCCTCCTGAGCCCTGCTTCGTCACTTGTAAAGTGGGGACAGTGGTGGCACCCACCTCCTGAGGTAGTCGTGAGGGTTGTGCGCCTCAGGACAAGAGAGGTCTGTCATCAGGGCACTGCGTGCCATGGGCACACAGCAAGAGCTGTTTCTATCTCATCTCACAGATAGCAGTCGGCAAGGCAGGTTCTTCCTAGGCACAGCAACCATGAAATCACAACTGCTTTAATATTGATAGTCTTTAATATTGTGGAAAAACATTAACATTAATTCACACTTCTTGAGTATTTTATTTCTGGGAGCTGTGTGATCTCTTGGCACAAAGTAGAACCCAGGGTAACTATTGTCAGTTTGTGAATAATGAGCACACATGTTTTATTTATCCGAAGCCACAAACATGGAGTTCGCAAAAAGAAAAAAAAAAGCTTACGTGGTTTTTAGAACTAACAGCAACTACCCTCATCCCCACCAAATTTAAGAGTCCACGTGCAAACAAATGTAGTTACCGTGCACTGTGCATTGGTGTGGGAAGAACTTGGTGTCTTCCAGGAACAAGTGCAGTGCTGCTGGGGGTGAGCTGGGGTTGCCGCAGGTGAAGAACAGAAGCCTGGCTGGGGCTGGGGTCACCAGGCCCAGAGGGGTCTTCCTGTTAAGTGGATGAAGTGCAGAGAGACTGGCACACCCGTGTTTTGATGGCAGCTTTAGAGAAGGCACCTTAATTGCCTTTGTAGCGTGGCTCCATTAAATTAAAAGCCTGGCAAAGGAGTCCAGTAAGGAAAAGTGAAAATAATTGGTTTAATTTATCAGGAGAAGAAAAGTCCAATGGATGATTTAATCTTCCATATTAGATGAAAAGCTTTTAAAATGAGAAAGATAGCGACCTGCCACTCGCCATTGCCCGTGGAGAATTACAGAAAGACACAAACCAACCAGCAAAACTTCGAACTGCAACAGAAATCCAAGTTGATTTAGAGAGAGCTCTGTGAGTAAAGTGCAGTCCTGGAAATACTAAAATTTCTACCTCCAGCAATTTCTAAGAAAAAAAAGGGTACTTTTATTTGTCTGATGTCAGAAAAGTAAGTGTTCATGTTTATGACTTTGGTCCAAGGATACCATCTCTTATAAAAATAATGATAATTTGGCTTCAGGTTATCTTAAGGACTACAAAATATTCTTGATCTTAAAACAAAAAATAAAACAACTCAAAATTACACTGGGTTTTCTTAAGGGTAGGAACATTTTAGATTTTCAGTCAGCTATATTTATGAACACTCAGTTTATTAGACTTTAGGTCTCTTTATGTGTAATAAATTTGAGGTGTAATTTGTGTATTAATTGCATAAATACTTATGAAGTGACCGACTTGTGCTAGGCACTGGAGATAGAGTTGGAAGAAGAATAGATGAGTCCCTGTTGTCACTGAGCTGGCATTCTGGTGGGGAAGACACAAGAAACACACAGTGTGGGAACAAGAACTACACTAGGCAGGGAGAAAGCTGCCACCTGAAGCCAGGTGTGACATGGTGGCTGAGTGGCTCTTTTAGATCAGAGTAGTCAGGAAAGATCTCTCAGGGGAGGTGCGATTCTAGCTGACAGCAGCGACTAGGAGCCATTGTCTGAAGACCATGGTTAGTGCAAAGGCTCAAAGGCAGGAGTAGAGAACTGCAAAGAACAAGAAGAAAGGCAAGGAGGGAGGGAGGGAGGGGTGGAAGGAGGGAGAGAGGATGGAAGGAAGGAGAGGGGAGGGGAGGAAAGGGAAGGGGAAACAGAACGGAAAGGGAAGGGAAGGGGAGGGAAGGGAAAGTGGGGGAAAGAAAAGGGAAAAAAGAAAAAGAAAACAGACTCCATTGTGCCTGGCACGGAGTGGACCATCCAGAAATGAATAGTACAAAATAAAGTCCAAGACGTTGACTGGGTTTTGTTATTCAGGAGCTAATTGGATTTTAATTTAATAGGATAGAAAACCAAAGGAATTTCAAGCAAAGCAATACTTAGGTATGATTTATATTTTTACTACCTGTATCATCCTGGATGGATTTCATAAACATAATGCAGAGTGAAAAAAGCAAGAAGTGAAACAATTCCATTTGAACAAGGAAGGCCAAGCATATGCAAAAATAAGTGAGTTGTTTGGGACTATGTCAAATATAATAAGCTATTTTAAAAACTGAATGGTGAGTGTGAACTTCAGCACAGCGGCTCCTGGGGTGTGCAGCTGGATGGGGCACCTGAGAGACTTCCAAGGTATGGGTAGGTTCTTGCTTAGGTTGGGCAGAGGTTGTATGAGTACTTGTCCTATTACTACTGTAAATACATATAGAGCTTATCTGTTCTCTATGAATTAAATATTTCATTCTCCCAATTATATTTTATTTTAAAGATAATAAAACCCAACATAATGAAGCAGAATAAAGTCAATCAAAACACAGCAGTGAAAGTGGTATAGAACTTCAAAGCTGGATAATAGGAAATTAACAATAGGTTTATTAAATATGCATGTGGGTGAGTCTAGATAAATGAGACTGGAGGTCCAGGGCCCAGTGCTGGACAGTTAGGCGGATAGGTGGTGTGAAAGCTCTGGGTGCTGTGGCTGAGGCCCTGTATAGTGTTTTCCTATGTTTGTAATCATCCTTAGGAACCGCAGTCAGCCTCAACTCCTATGGGACTGTTGCAAAATCAGAAAGTGACATTTTGAAGACTTCATATGGCATAACTTAACTCTTTTTTCATCTTTCCTTTCTCTAGATTTTAGAAATATTAATTTTCTGCATTCTCCTCTACTTCTATAAAAGAAAGGGAATGAAGCACATTGTGATTCTGCTAACTCTGGTGGCACTTCTAGGTAAGCACATATTTTGTGTTACTGTCCAACAAGGGAATGCTAAATCATAAGCAGGGTTTGAAGGAAAGAGCTTGAGTATTCTATCCCCTCATCACTATAGACCTATAGAAAGAAACTAAGTCTAAATTACACAAATTATGCTTCACATGACTGAACCGATATATATTTAATTTTTTACATATACATTTAAGGATTTTCTTGGTAATTTTATTTCCTGAAAGTTTGAGAATTTTTTAGCAAATAACTGAAAAATATTAAAAGAAATAAACTAATGAACCTAATTGGTTCTTTTTGGTGAGGAATTACTTGCTGAGATATATCCTGTTTATATTTTCCTAGGAAACTTTATAACTCTTCCTTTACCTTTTCTTTGCCAGTAAATCATCCCATACATCAGGTATTGTTTGCTATGACATTGTAGGTTGTATTTACACTGTTGAGGCTGTAAGCCCCATGCTAATGAGACGCTGGGTCTTTCAGTCTCCATCTCCTTTCTATTGGAGGGTTTATGTTTGTGATAATTACTTTTAGAAACAATATGGTATTCTACCCTGTATTTAGGTATAATGTTAATCAAGATAACAAAAAGCAAGGGAACTTTATTTGGGTTTTTTTTCTGAGCTACCAGATAAGGAGAACAAAAGCAAATAACAAAAAAAGAGGAAAAATGTGTATGTAGGAAAATATTGAAAATAAAGGAAACTGGAGCCCGCCCAGCCAGGCCTGAGCACCTCCAACCAGGACACAAGTGTGGGGCTGGCATCCTGAGCATCTCTTGGGAAGATGACCGTACACAATGTAGCAAAAATGGGGGACTCTCTTCTGTCTTGTCTTCGAGGCCCAATATTGTTCTCATTGTTTTGCTTTATTCTGATTAATTTTTTTGGCTTTATTTTATAGTCTATTTTTATTGGTTTTATTGTGGGGTTTTTATTTTTTGTTTTTTGTTTTGTTTTGTTTTGGTTTGATTTTACTATGCCTGTTGGAAAGGTCAACTATTCTGATAATAACAAGATATACTATAGTAGCTATTGTTTTCATAGTATCTTTCTTAGAAGTTCTGTACCAGTTCTATTGCTTTGTTTTGATTGACTTCATTCTGTTATGTTTTGTTGGATTTTACTATCTTTAAAATAAAAAAAATAAAGGAAACTTTAAATAGGAACATAAGTCAACTCCTAGAATTATGACCATGCACATCAGTTATGAGCATAAATATAAATGGCATAAGTTTATCTAATAAAAAAGATTCTCAAACTGGATATCAGAGAAACTCTCAAGTTGATTTTGAAAAAGATTCTGAAACTGGACACAGCCTATTTGCATAGGTACAGCTCTGAGTTTTTCAAACAGCCACAAGCTCCAGGGTGCTTCTTCTTGAGGCCTCCAATCCCTGGTCTGGCAAATGATTAGCCACTAAAGACTAGCACAGGTGCTCCAGGACCAGCACCCCTCCTGGCGGGCTCTGCTGGTCTTGAAATGTTTCACCTGGATACACCAATTTTACCTGAAGCAGGGTAACTTGGGTAACTTGAAAGTAGAAAAAAGTGGGGATCGTGATAGTACTAAGTTAAAACCAAAACAGAAAACATTAAATGTCACAGAAGGGGTTAATTTATCCTGATTAAGAGAGAGAGAGAGAGAGAGAGAATCCATTCCAGAACATTACATCCAATATGCTATAGAAAACCTTCAGAAAGTTGCAAAACTCTATTAACAAAAATATTCATGTTAAGGAAAATAGCTTTAAGCTCTTACAAGGAGAAATAAAAATATGTTTAAAATTAAGGATCTGAATGTTTATTTTACTATTGCATAAGTTCAGTGATTTTGCTTTTTGAAAAAATTAAACAACCCTCAAAATAAAGAGGCAAAATAAATGTGACTTTCAAAACATTTCAAAAGCATAGTGTTCATTTGTAAGAATCTGAATATTGAACTGATACCTCTAATATTGAATTCTAAATACTGAAATCAGAGAATGCACTTTCTTTCCGGTGCCTATGTATCATTTACAGAAGTTAATTATATAATTGGTCACTAAAAAAGATCCTCAATAAATTTCAGGAAGTTGAAATGGTACAGACCACATTTTCAGATCACAGTGAAATAAGAACAGAAAACAATAACAAAAATAGAACCCAGCAAAACCCTACCACCTGGAAATGTTAACAGTTCTCGGACTGCAGCTGGGTAAAGGAAAATGCAAGAATTCATTGCAGCACATATTTTTAAAATTATTGTGAAAGCAGTATTAAAACTTATAGTTATTCACTAATGCTGTCTTGGGAGGAAATTAGTTGTTTTAAATTTAAGTTAAAGCATTCAGCTGAAGAAGTCAGAAAAAATACTGAAATAAATCTAAGGGCGACAGAAAGGAACAATCCAAAAGATAAAGACAAAAATTTATGAACTAGAAAACAGAACAGCAACAAATTCATAAATAATCCCACAAGTCGGTTCCTTAAAAGGCAACTAATGAAATACATCCTCTATCAGAAAAAAAAGTCACAAATACTCAAAGGTGAGATGAATGGATGAGATAAATGGATGCAAGGATATACATTTTTAATAACCCTTAAATAAATTGCTTCTTTTTTATTTATATAAAACCTAAATACTTTATTTTAAGGGAAAGTAACTTTGGAAAAAATAAAGTTATTAGAAAAGCCACATTTTAAAAACACAGTTTCAAAAACAATGTCTTCAAACCTTGAAAACTTTCACGTTTTTAAAACATGATCAGAAAATATTGACCCCAACTGTGAAAAAGATAGCACAAATATAGAAAACTGTGAACTAATTTCACTGCCAAATATTGATACAAAAAAAATCCCAAATGAAATATTAGCAGAGAATCCAGAGCAACCCATATTCATGACCAAGTGGTCTCATGCAGCTTGTTCTTTTCCTTGTGACACTTACAATGATTTGTATTCACATTCTACATCTGTGTTAGCTACATTCCTCCCAGATTAGTCCCTTGAAGGTCTATGTCTTTTATTCATACTACATATACTTTACCTAGAACTGAGTATGTACAGTAATCACTGGAATTAAATAACTAGTTAGTTCATTGTGGCAATAAAAGGATGATTCTTTCAGAAATCATTAAGTAGTTTATTGTGTTGACAAATCAGAAGGAAAATGTTGAACTGTTGGTCAAGTGAGCTGAATAGTTCAGTCGTAAGATAAATAGTCCTGAGGCTCTAACATACAACATAATGACTACAGCTAAAGACAATGTATTGTATACTCAACTTTTGCTAAGAGTAGGTATTAAATATTAATTCTTCTTTTAATCAAGATATAGAGCCAGATGTGGTGGTGCACAGCTATAATCCCAGCACTCGGGAGGCTGAGGCAGGAGGTTCATTGCATGTTCAAGACCAGCCTGGGCTACAAAGTGAGCTCAGGGCCAGCCTGATGTGCATAGTGAGACCCGGTCTCAAAAAGACAAAAAAAAAAAAAAGATATATATCATGTACAGCTACAAATTCCCTATGATGAATGTGATCATTATGTGTCTCTAAAACGTACCAATAAAATTAATTAATTTTTAAAAATAAATGTTCTCACTACATACAAACACCACAATGCTATATGATAGATGTGTTTACCACTTGATTATGATAATAATTTATATAAATATATATAATCATATTGTTCACCTTAAATTTATACAATTTTATTTTTCAATGATACCTCAACAAGGATGGAAGACGCATATTATGCAGTTATTTCAATTGATGCGGGAAAGGCACATTAAATTTGAATATCCTGTCCTGATAAAGAGCTGGACAGTGAAATACCAGAAATCATTAAGTAGTTTATTGTGTTGACAAATCAGAAGTGTTCTCATCACAATAAGAAATGAAAGAGAAGATGCCCCCTCTTCACTGTACTCTTTTTGTTGTTTGAGTCTTTTACAATGATTTGTGGTGACTTTTACAAGAAAAGATGATGGAAGTCATGTAGCAGCTTCAAAAAATATAGCATTACATAAAATGGAAAAAACAGCACACAACATTGTTCCTGTGTTTATTGTGATCGAAGGCACGTGAGACAAAAGCTGGAAACGAATGAGAGGGATTAGAAGTGATAAGTGGAGTGTTTCTTTATTGTTGCTCAAATATCACATGGTGGATATAAAATGCAACAAAAAATAAATAGAAAGTAAGATCAGTCAGGAGAAAGGATATCTGGTTTCCTTTGCCTGTGCCTGTGATCTTTCTTTCACACACACGCACGCGCATTTTAGTTGCAACTTGACAATTTATAATTGTATAAACTTATGATATACAAAATGATGCCATGATTTATGTATACCTAGTGGTATTAAATCAAGCTAATTAACAAAACCATCATCTCAAATCCTTAATATTTATTGTGATGAGAATATTTGAGATTTATTGTCTTAGCTATCTTAGAATTTTGACAAACTCTCCAGCGTAAGATGGTGTGCGGTTGGGTTGGTTTGCTCTCTGGAGTCATGTTGCATGGTGTGGTGTATACAGTTGGTAACAGTCTTGTGACCTCCTTTCTGAGAGGCTCCCAAGTCTCCCAGCAGAGTCCTTCACACAGGTAGGAAGCTGAGGAAGCTTCGTCTCTATCCTTTGCCCAGGCTACTTGTCAAAATTTGGCCACATTAACAAATTAAATACTGATGACTTTAAACAGGAGACATTGATCTAGGACCTAATCATCTAGAAGTCCTTGGAACAGGATGAAGAGCTAAAAATCACCTAAGAGGGCCAAATTTCAAACACAGGGTAGGCACATGATGGTGCTGTAATAAAGGAATACATTTATCGTTGATAATTAGGAAAATAGAGAAAGAAACAAAGAAAACTATAAAAGTCCGTGGTGCAGAGCTTTGTGGCACAGTGAGACAGCGGGACTGGCATTCTCGGGAATGCCGGCAGCTTGCCAGGATGTTCCAGAAGCCTTCACTGTGGCTGTCAACACAGTAATTCCCTTTCATGTGATTTTCTGAAGGAAACAGGCAGAGTGATAGACAGATTTATATTCAAGAACACTCGCTGCTGCCTCATATTTAATAGAAAAAGAAAATGGATTCAACCTAAACACCCAAAAATAGAGAATTGTCAAAATAAATTACATACATTCATACAAAGGCATTCTTTACAACCAATAAAAGTCAATCTTGGGAAGAATTCCTCGTGGTGGTGAAAATATTTAATAGTCATGGAAAATAGGCTCCTAAGTAGTGTGTTTCATATGATTCACATGTTTTGGTACATTCACACTTTAAAATGGAGAAATAATAATGCACCCAAATGTTAAAAATGATTTGGGGATCAGTATGGAGATTAGGGGTGCTTTTAATTTTTCACTCCAAGATTTTCTGCATTTTCTGGTTTTTTTAAGAACATGTAATTTTATAGACTTATTTAAATGAGTTTAAAGTTTATTCTTATTTGCAGTGCTATAGAAAACAACTGATAGTATCTTAATAAACTTTCTTCTAGCCTTTTTTCTATGCCTATGTAGGTACCTAAGAATGATATGACATTGCTGTGTTGTATATTCATCTATGATCATCAGTAACACCCCCCCACCAACAGCTTTAAAATACTTGACACCAGTGTAGAAATAACTTGCAGTTCTTATAGTGGTTACCCAGTTGGTGATTGTGCATGCTTTGAAAATACAATAGTTAACTATAAAAATTGATAGTTTGTTTAGCAATTTAATTTAAAAATTCTAGTTTTGTTTCTGTTTTGTGTTTGAGTATAACTTAAGATCAGTTGGTGGTTAAATTCGAAGAGCTTTGGGGCCTCCTGCAGTCCAGAGGCTCTGAGTCTAATGGAACAGCGTGTCCAACTCCTCTTCCATTAATTATCCCTTTGGGAGACTTGAGCGGTCAGACCACAAGACCGTAACCACATTGCACTCCAATCTCGGGCAGTATTTTGGGTGAAAATGAAGGTCCTTGAAGAGCTGACCTACAGACCCAAACCATCAAGCAACACATAGATCTCTACAGATATTTAAAATTCCTAGATTAGCTAAGCTGTAACTATTGTCATAATCAGTCAGCTAGACATCTGAAATATGTGAAAAAATCAGGTCAAAAGACATTTTAAGCTGGAGCGAAGCCTGGTTGTGAGGTCAGATTGGGGGTCTGTTTTTGAGTTTATCGCCTTGTCTCCTTTATTAATTATGACTTTTAACTGAAAAAAATGCTTAATATGAAATTGTACCCTAGTACCCTTCAAGGTATAGTACATTTTCAGGTTTGGATAAAGGAAATTATAGGAGGCCCTTTCTGGTTGGCCTTCACCTGCTATGTTGAACATATTTTATGTGTATATAGAAATAGTACCTTTTCAAAAGGCCAAAAGGAAAATATTCAGATATATTATGACAAAATAGATTAATAGCAACAAAGGAAATATTTCTCCTCCACCGTGCTTTTGATTTCATATAAAAATAATTTCTGAACTTTCTGTGGGCTTCAGCCAAACTATGAGACTGTTTGCAATAGGAACTTCAAAGGACCTGAGACAGAACAAAAGTACTATGTTCTCCCTATAGAAACCCAAGGAGAAAAAAATACTTGGGTGCTTTCAGGGTTCTGCAGCTTAATCAAGTCCACTTTTCTTAATTGCTATTCAAAACTCATGAAAAATACGTTGCCATAAGGGATGAGTCCCTCTTTCATGCAGGAAATAAATAGGTATTGCTTATGTCAATCTGAGATTTAGGGTCACTCCTAGAAATTAACACTCAGCCCTGATCCAGCGGTCCATTGTTGTCCATCAAAAAGCATGTCTAATAAAACTTCTAGGCATCTAAGAAGAGGCTCACACATGGAGTTAGCACAACACTTAGGAAACTCAAAAAGGAGGGTGCTTTCCAGCTTCCAATTCTCTCATCTATCTGGCTTTTCAGCACAGTTTGATATTTTCCCATAAATGACACGTGGACTGCCTGACTTTTCTTATTCCCTCCCTTCATTGTTTTTGCCTTTTGCCATGCACCAGTAATCCCAATCTCCACAGCATCCTTTCAACAGCCAGAGTTGGACAGTAAGCGTCTTGCTCCAAAGATTAGAAAACCATCCAGGAAGGCCCCCAGCAGGCCTTCAGGTGATTGAAACACACTTGCAGTCCAGCATGGCTGGAGCAACAGAGCTACTGCTTGGTTTGTGTCACACCCTCCTTCAAGCATCATCAGGACATGCGCGCTCCCCCACGTACACCTAAGATCTGAGTCTGTAGTCCTGTCTCAAATATGTGTTTTACTCATGCTTTTGTTTTCTCTTCCAGCCTCATTGACTGTTATATCAGTAAAAGCTGTCTCAGGCATGATCACTTTTTCTGTGATGGATAAAATGCAACTAAGTTATCCCATCTTCTATATCATGTTTATCATCATGATAGCATCTTGTGTTTTCCAAGTCAAGTAAGTTAGTGTCTACCTCCTCATTCATCTTTCAGCATTCCTGTGCTTCTCTGCGCATTAATCTTAATTGACTTCAGATGATAATTAAAATGAGCTTTGATTGCTAAGGGTGAACAGCCTACAGTTGAACCTACAGTTTGTGCCTTGTCCTTCACATCCAATAATAGGTTTTAACTAAGCATCGCCTTCACGTCTTGTGCGTTCTAAAGTGTGGCCATAATCCAGCTAAGTGCGCTTTGATGCTTTCCTGATGCTCTTCTGCTTATAATTAATATCCATCGTACACAGGTTGTCATTTGCAATAAATCAAAGGGGCAGGTCCACATCCAGAATTTCATTCTAAATATAGGAAATACATGAACCCTTCACCTTCAGTTCTTAGCTCATGTTCATTAATTGCCCAGAGATGGACAAAACCAGACGTTTGGCTGGGAGGAAAATCCTTTCCCCAGAACTTTGCATCTTTAGCCAGAATTTTCTTTGCACCCTTGGGATTGCAGAATGATTGTTTTATGTTTCTCTTGGGTCTTAATACTGGTGACATGGAATATTTTTAATTTCTGTCCTCTCCCACCTCCATCTGCTCTAGTCACTTTGCCTCCATTTCGCTTTGTGATTGTGCCTTTGCTTGCTGCATTCTATTAAGTCACCCAGAGAGTTTCTGTTTACCCCAGACCACTATGCCAAAGCACCACCGCAGTGCCAGCTAGGCAATCAAAGCTCAGAGTTGGAGTGTGAGTCGTTCCTTCTGTAGGTAGGAGAAGTAAAGTCTGATTGCTGTGGGCCAGATGCAGGCAAGGCCTGTGCAGGGTTACTAGAGAAACCCAGTGTTTTGCCACTGTTTTGTTTAGCATGCTTCATAAGATTGAGTGTGTTTATAATACTGGGATCTTGCTATTATTTGTCTTCTGTCTTTCCTCCAAATGAATCCATACTGCTGCAGAATCTTCTGAGACGTAGTGTGGTTATCCTTGTGCTATGCTTCAAGAATATAAAAGACACACACACTCAAAGGTGAACCACATCCATTCACCCATGTTCTAGCCTCTATACCTGTCACACTATGGAATGGTGGCTCTCAGCATTGGTTGCCCAATAAAATTAGCTGAGGAAGTTTGGACATATAACATGCGAACGTATGTGTAGATATACATGTGTACCCTGCATTCATATATCCCTACATATATGTATATATACATAGTCACACATATCTCATCTGTACCCACAAAGCTTTTTTTTTTTTTTTTTTTTTTTGGTTGCTTGCTTGCACTGGATTGTTACCTAACCATTTATGCCTTTTGAAAGCACCCAGGTGATACCCATGCAATTCAGTGCTTTGGGAAACAGTCTATCCCCTAACGGGGCAGCACGGCACAGCGTGGGAACCTGAATTCCCGCCGGTGGCCAGAGTGGGAAGCTGAGCTCCCACATGTGCTGTGCAGCTGGAGCACCAAGCATTGTTTTTGAAACATTAAACATTCCTTTCCTTCTCCCATCTTCTTTCTTGGCACGTGGCATGTCAATGGATAGCTCTGCTATTCCCCAGATATGATATTTAACAGATTCTAGGCCTATCCTAATGAATCAGACCCAATGTGATACTGGTCCAGCAGCTTGAATCGCTTCCAACTCAAACTTCTGTGGCCTCAGAATATGATTAATTGCTTTTCATTGTTACTGTTGTTGGTTTAAACAGACCA
Organism: Dasyprocta punctata; assembly: GCA_004363535.1. Classification (NCBI taxonomy): domain Eukaryota; kingdom Metazoa; phylum Chordata; class Mammalia; order Rodentia; family Dasyproctidae; genus Dasyprocta; species Dasyprocta punctata. Next base: position 21,895 of record RJWM01009905.1, on the reverse strand, counting down.
TAAAACCTGACATCTGATCTCATACATCAGATGCATATAAGCTATGACTGCTGATTGGAAATGCCCTCTCGCTGCACTTCCTTTCCCTTTGTAGTTGTAGCTAAAGAACATGCATTTCTTGAAGTCATTGCTAACTTATTCCTGAGCATCTCTAAGCCTGAGCTTCAAACAGTACCTCCTGCTCTAGGTTCCTGAATCAAGCCACGAAGCTCTACACTATGACAATGGTGGTGCCAGTGAACCATATTTTCTTTACGACCAGTGCCATTATCGCAGGTAAGTATCGGTTTTCCCTATGTAGGTGAATCTACCCCACCAGAAGCTTAACTAAAGTCTCTCTCAGAGTAAATAAGAGAACCAAGGAATCTTTAGATCATAAGTTGCTGTGGAGCCCATTTGCCCCCGCCCCTGGCCTCCACCCCACAACTGATACTCCTTCACGACATCCTCTAGGATGGGCTGTTCTACTTTGTGTGTATGCTTCCTGCTGCTCCCTACCTCCTGAGACAGCTCAGTCCCCTCCTAGATCCTGTCACTGTTCAGAGAGTTCTGATTATCAGAAGGTGTTTCCTTATGGCTGGGCTGTAGCTCAGTGGCAGAGCACTTGTCTGGTGTGCACGAAGCCCTAGGTTCAATGCCTATACCAAAAAAAAAGGAGAAAAAAACTGTTTATTTTGGAGCTGAAATTAGTTTCCTTGTGAACTCAAAACAATCATCTTTGTTATGCTCTCTGGAGTCTTCCTCCTTGCCAGCCCTTCTGATAGTCAAAGCAACGGAAAGGTCCTTTGGAGTCTTGTCTCAGGGCCAAGCATCCCCAAGTCCATGAACTCTCCCCTCATGTCCTCACCAGCTTGATCAGAGCGGGCCCCAAATCCGGCGCAGCACTCCAGGGAAGGCCAACAGCCGAGGATGGAAACTATGGCCTTTGCTCTTCTGGCCTTTACTTTTCTACTCTTACAGTTCCTATATTTTAATGGACAATTTTTTTATATTACAGACACAATATAAATTTAAAGCTTGGTCCAAACCAACACACAGTAGATTCAAGTAGAGATCATTTCTACATTTGTTACTCTTGTGCCCTAGTTCTTTGGCTTATTTGGTATACTTACCACCTTCTAAGCTCAGAAGTTCATTTCTTTTTTTTTTTTTTTTTCAGCACTGGGGATCGAACTCAAAGCCTCACGCCTGCCAGGACAGGCGCTTAAGCCACTGAGCCAAACTCCCGGCCCTGGTTTTTTGAGGCAGGGTCGCACTATGTAGCTCAGGCCAGCCTTGCGCTCGTGTTGTAGCCCAAGCCGGCCTCGAACTCACAATGCTCCACCTACCTCAGCCTCCCGAGTGCTGGGATTAAAGGCGTGCGCCACCACGCCCGGCCAGAAGTTCATTTCTTAGTGTAAAGTTTGCATATTTTGGAGTTAATTAAGGATTACCTATTAATTAGGGATTACCTATTTTTGTGAATGTTTGTTTGTTTTGGAACTGGGAATCAAACTCACAACCTCACACTTGCCAGGCAGACACTGTGCCACTGAGCTATATCCCCAGCCCAGGATTACCTGCTATCTAATTGCTACATCTGCTTCATCTCCTGGCAAACAATGTGACCACCAGTGGACAGTTTTTAAACATAATTAATACATTTTCTGTTTCTCAAAATTGAGCCTTATATTAAAATAAAAAGATTATATCTCAAGGCATCTAGCTGGTTTTTTTTTGTTTGTTTTTTTAACATGTTATGCTTTCTGATGAAATGAGGAAAGATTTCATATTGGTATGTCCTAGAATTATTGGGAAATGAAAAGAAGATCAAAAAGAGTTGTAGGCATGACATACAGGCTATTAGTTAATATTAATGTGCAAAAAGGTGTGTAAAAAATGTGGTTCCTGAGGTAGGGTATTCTAGGAGGGCAACAGGGCAAGGTCTCCATTCCCTGCGCATGGAGGGATGGCTGAGTCAGACAGGCTGGAATTTCTGAAAATAATAATAATTCATCTGATTTTACAAATGGGTCAGAAGTAAAACTTCTTGACTAACTTCTCAAAAGTATAGTTTAAAGTTAGAATGAGGTTCCGTATTTGGCTTTCTACTTGAACAAGTTTTCATTTGTTCTTTTTATTGTATGGCTGCATTATCATAGGCACCTTTGTGGGGCTGGGTAGATGGTGCCACCCTCCTCAAACTGAGTTCCATCATTTTTATTGAGATTACTAAAAACATTTCTACTCTTTGATTCTACCCACCAACAACAAAAACACAAATGACCTGATCAAAAAACAGGTAAAGGATTTAAACACTGTAGATCTTTCTGCGTAGAAGGTCTAGAATGGCCAATGGCATGTGAAAAGATGTATGTTCAGTGTCACTAATCATCAAGGAAATGCAAATCAAAGTCACAATCAGACTCATTAGGATAACTACTATTTCTGTACTTTTTTTTTTTTTTTTGTACTAGGGATTGAATTTATGACCTCACGCTTGCCAGGCAGGCACTTGTGCCGCTTAGCTAAACCCCTAACCCCTAGGATAACTACTATTACATAGAGAAAATACATGGGGGTGCACACCTGTAATCCCAACACTCTAGGAGGCTGAGACAGGAGGCTTGCAAGTTTGAACTCAGCATGGGCAGCAGTTTAACAAGTTAGTGAGAACCGGTCTCAAAATAAAATTTTTTTTTAAAAGGGTTAGGGATGTATCTCAATGAGAAGACACTAGGTCCAATCCCCAGTGAAAAAACAACAATAACAATGAAACCAACCCACATACAGAAAATAACAAGTAAACTACTATGGGAGAGGATGTGGAGTGATTAGAACTCTCACGCACCATTCATAGAATAGAAAGTGGTGTAACTGATATGGAAAGCAGTGTGGCAGTTCCTCAAAATATTAAAAATTGAATTATCAAATAATCAACAATTTCACTTCTGGGCATATATCTAAAGAAATTGAAAGCAAGTACTCGAAAAGATACTTGTACACTTATGTTCACTTAAGCATCATTCATCATAGCCAAAAGATGGAAGCAATCCAGTGTCCAGATGAACAGGTAATATTGAGAGGTATAATTGAGATAGATAGATAAATGGATAGATAGATAGATAGATAGATAGATAGATAGATGAATAGTATTCCACCTTAGAACAGAAGGAAATTCTGACACAAAGTACAACATGAATAACCCTTGAGGACAGTAGTCTGTGTAAAATAAGTCACAAAAAGAGCAATATTGCAGAATTTCACTTCTTTGAAGTGTCTAAAATAATCTAATTCATAGAAACAAGAAGTAGAATAGTGGTTAGAGGGCAATTGCTTAATGGGAATAGAGTTTCAGTTTTTCAAGATGAAAAAGTTTTGGAAATTGGTTGTGCAACAATGTAAACCTACTTAACCCTACTGAACTGCACACTTAAAATATAAGATGGTAACTTTAACATTTATGTCTATTTTCCTACAATTTTTTTAAAGTAAAAAAAAGTTTCTACTCTGAGAAATTCTACTTCTAGAAACCCATTCTAACGATGACAAAAATCCTAAGACGTGGGGAAAATATGTACAAAGAAGTTCATTGCTACTTTTACAAACAACTTAAAATGATCTTGGAGAAATTAACATTATGGTGCATCAGCTTAGAATAACATGAAACCATTAAAATGATTACAAGGAAGTAAGCAATAAGATGGAAAATGCTTCTGAAATGTTCACTCATTTGACAAATATTTATGAGAATGGGATGTGGCTCCTTCATGTAAGTGGGGAAAGGTTCAAACTGAGGACAGGACTCTCTCCTGGTCACCAGAGTCTCCAGCATGGTCCAAAGAAGGCACTCAAAAAATGTTTGTCAACTGGCTAGAAAGGCTAACATCACATACCCAAAACTATAGTTTCTGGCCGGTTCATAATTTAAAGATAACTTAGTCATTAAAATTCTACAAAGGCCTTGGATCTCTAAAAGAAGAAGAAATCATCACGACCAACAGGGAGAGAAGAGCTCCTCAGAGGAGATCACACACACGCATTTCCTGCTGCCTGTACAGAAAGACCAGAAGGCAAGACGAAAGGAAGAGATGGGAGGGGCTGGCAGAGGGAAACAGAGCTGGGGCAACACCTCAGGGGCCAGAACGTCATCCAAGTGGCCAGGCCTGCAGCCCACGGATAGCTAAGAGAGACCACAGGGCCTGCCACGTCAGGCACCCCAGGGTCCACCCAGCCTCTCAGGCCAAGCTTGCTGACCCTTGACCAAAACCTGTAGTTGGGAACTGGTTGCTAGAGCTTTGTTTTGTTGTATGTTCCAGTGAAGAAATCCAGAATTGGATAAGAAACTTCTGCTTGTGAAACTTATGTTAATTATGTTCATTTTGTCATAATGATAATTGTATTATATACAGTCTACAAGTCTGTGTTCTTTTTGGAATAGTTTAAAATATAAGTATGGCGTGCAACTTTTTTCTTTTAGCTAAACCACTGAATGCATTTTAAGGGTTACCTTATGAAGAAAAATACATTAACATAATTTTTAAAACAATGCGTTGTATGGTAAATACTCTTACGCTAATATTAACTTCGTCTACTTTCCTGTGTAGGTGTTGTCTTTTACCAGGAATTCTTTGGTGCTGCTTTTCTCACTGTATTTATATATCTATTTGGGTGAGTAAATGCCTCAGAGGTAAGGTATGTGAAATTCTATTACTTTTATGTAGAATTTTTGGCATTGTACCTGAAGTAGAGAAAATTGGAAATAATGTGAGAAACATCAGTTTCCTGAGCTCTTAAAAGAAACATTTTTCAACTTAACGCTCCACCCAGGGTTCAATGTCTTTGGCTTTGTGATTCAGGCCCCCTCTGAGGGTCCTGAAGCCTTGGAGATTTTCAGTTCCAGCCAAAGTCAGCATAAATCCACTGGCCTTGAAGCCACTCCATAGCCTTTTTGTGCTATATCAGACCTACCACGCTCTTGGGAACATGAGATTTAGAGTCTAGGTGCATGAATGCCTCCGAAGTTACCCAAAATAAAAGGCCAAGGCTGGGGCTGAACCTTAGCTTTGGACCTAATAACCCCAGGTTAGTAGTGTGATTTTCTTATGTTAGCATGCCCAGCTTGACCCCTTGTAGTGATTTGTGGGCATCATTGCTGGGATTGCTGGGAAACCAAGAGCATAGCTTGACAACATCTCACCAGTGTATAGAAGCTTCCATTGGCTTCAGCTGGCTCTCTGCTAATGCTGAGCTGCTCCTTGAGCCACTATGCCGTATGGCCACTGGTGTGCAAACTTGAGCCTTGTCTATTTTCAGCATAGGAAATCATCTATCTTGAAAATTCAATTTCATAAGACACTTGGGCAAGGCCAGACTTCTGGGGTCTGGAAACTATGACTACTCTTATGGCCAAGGACAATGAGATTTCTTAGAAAATTAAAGAATAAATTGTTTTTTCACTAGTGTTGCATGCCAGTAATGGGTCTGGGCATGCATGGATAAAAAACGAGACCCAGTGTCTACCCAAAGGGTTTAGAGCCTGAATTAGTCTCCAGATGGTAAAAACCTGGGGCAGTGATTTATTGGAGGCTGCCCAAGTCTTGGTTCTGGGTACAAATATTATTGGCTGCAACAATTAAGACAAGTTCTAGGCAGCTTACCATGAGAAAAAGGATAAACAAAACTGATGGAGTTTGTCATTGTGTAGAATATGGGGCTCAGTTATTTAATACCGTAAGCTGTTTCAGTATTCCTGTGTTCTTTATTAATATTTGTCTTACAGGTGCTTTCTGTCATTCCTTGGCGTGTTTTTGATCACAAGAAATCGAGAAAAGGAACATCTGCCACAATCCTTTATTGACTTTGGAAATATTCCTGGTAAAAATATATACATATCCTCTAATTCATAATAGAAAGTTTTATCCTTCCAAACGAACAATCATTGGCATTATTTTGGGTGTTAAGTTAATATAAAACATAATTCTTACCCTCAGAAAAAGTACACTTACTGATGAGGCCAAAGGTGTTATTTTGAGTGCAAATGTTAAGTTACGGAATGTCAGTTTCGCGCAGAACACTGCGGTCGAAAAGAGCTGACAATATGTCCTTGATCGGGGCGGGAGGGGGGGATTTCTGCTTTGGGCTTCCTTAGAGTGTAAAGGGGCAGGGGGAACCGTGAGTCCTGGGTGCTTGGATTCCTGCTGTGTGAAGACCCTGGGAAGGAACAGTGAAGGACGCAAGCTTATGCGCCAAGGAGCTCCGCTCCTGGGCTCGTGACAGCATCGTGGCCACCAGATAGGCAGTAGCTTCTGCCCCTCCTCCTTCCTCTCTATCAGCAGGCATCATCTCACCAGGTCTTATTTCCACCGAGAAATAATTGACTCGGTCATGAAACAGACTGCAGGGTCGCTACCGCCCTCCCCACCCCCCAGCAGGCTCTAGCTTTGCTAGGGGTTTATGGTGACCTCAAGGTTTCCAGGAGGGGAAATATTGCCAGAGCTCCCCCTACCTTTCTATTAGCACCCTGCCTTTGGAACCGAAAATCATTAAGGTTTCATCCCTAAAACTGAGAAACAGGGCTCTAGGCAATGAATTCCTTGTTCTCTTTGCCACCTAAGCCGCCTCATCAGCCAAGAGCAGTCAGCGCCAGATTTGACCTTTGTGACAAGCGTGTGCGTCATAGATGGCTTGCTTGGAAATGAAGTTTGGTGGGAAATAAAGTCTACTTATTTTTTAACTATTTTACATTTCTCAAAGCAAGTGAATGCTTCACATGAATCTCCCAACTGAGCCAACCCGATTTCCGCTGCTCGCAAGCGCAGCACACAACCGCATCATCAAGTGACCTGGAATTCCAAGGGCCTTTTCTTCCTTGACATTTACCTTTACTGTTTAGAGAGTGACCACGTAATATTTTTTTTTAAAGGAATAAAATGTGGCCTGGAGTGAACAGAAAGTATTAGGACTGTATTCTGTAAGAGCTCAAAAGATCTTTTTATATTATTATCTCCACAGGGAAACAAATGTTGGACAAAATACAACCAGATTCAAATGGCTTATCCTATGGAACCTTGCCTGATGGAAATGACTCAACAAAGAGCCAAAGTGGAGAGAAGAAAGAGGTCTAAACTGCCGAGAGGGATAGCTGTTGGCTCGTTACTCGATACCACCTTTTTAAAAAATTGCACATGTTCAATTTGTGTCAGCAGCTATTTCATGCTGACATGTGCGAGCGTTTGTGTCAGTTCTCCCCCTACTATGGACGATCAGAGGCTTCCTAAGCTTTGACAGTCTAATGTTTGCATGGAATGTAACTCAAAGTGTTCCCCACACCCTGGACCTCTCCCGAGCCATCGTCTAATGGGCTAGATCTTAATTACAGCTTGGCTGCTCCAGCAGGGATGTCACACAAAAATGTGCCTTCACAATCTGGTCGTCGACGGCATAGGTTGCTGCTCCCATGTGGCTTGTAGAGTCCTGTGCTCGGCTTTAAAGAGAACGCGTAACCTCACATGCTCAGCCCTGAAAGGTTTTGAGAGCTTTTGTTTTTTTCTAGAACACCTTTTATAAGCCTCGCCTGTAGAACTTGTCCTCTTATTCTGAAATTAGAATGGCAGGTTATCTTTTCCGAAAACTAACGCTACTAAAATCCTCCTTTGAAAACAAAGGACCTCTTTAAAATCAAAATCTACAAATGGGACTCTGTGCTGGTGCGTACCAAAACTCAGTGATACTAGCTAATGGACTTTTTTAAGCCTAAAATTGGAAAATTTAAGAAGCTGGACTGTGTTCTAGCTTTGCTAGAGGTTCTGCAGGGCATAAACTAAAATTGGGACAAATACTGAGATTAGCATGGCCCCTGTGCAAGAATAACATGCAACTTCGTGAAATATTAAAAAAATGTTAAAACCAATGTTTGCTTTTTAATAAAAGTATAGAATGGTGACATTTTCTTCAGCCACATGATCCTATTATACTTGAATTGAAAATGAAGAAAAACTTGCTATCCTGTGCTTGTCAGTGTGGTAGATTTTATAATTAACAGTTATATTAACTTTCAACACAAGTCTTAAAAATTTCAGTTAGATTTTGTTTGTGTGCACTCATGTGTATGTGGTATTACATTCCCAGCTCATTTTTATTTTTTTGTTTTCAGATAGTCTCACTAAGTCACTTGTTTGCCCAGCCTGAACTTGAATGTGAGGTTGTCCTGCCTCAGCCTCCCTGAGTGCTGGGATTACAGGTGTGTACACTATGCCCAGCTTAGATCCTTAGTGATACTTACACTACATACTATTTCTTCCCTAAGTCGTCATCTCAAACTTTGTGTATTCTTCTAGGAGAGGAAAGGTATGATTAGAGAACTAGATTTCAGCTATTTAAATCTGTGGTCATTGAACATAGCCCAGTGTCAGGGAGGAGATCCAAGTGTTCCTGAGGTTCGGCTGGCTTTTCCATTGCAATTCATCACACATCTACTAAGAAAAGTTCATGGGTAGACTCTATAGTGTTGTCTATTGTTGAGAATCTGCCTAATATTTAAATGAGAAGAAAAGAGAAGCCTTCCCTATCACCAAATAAAAATTCCTATCTTTAATGACATTTCAAAACCTGCAGATCACTGTACATGCCAGTCCTATATCATTCCAGCCACTTTGTCGTGCACTTTGCCTAAGGGATGCTTTAGTCTTCTAGTTTGTTCTTTGTCAACTTTTGAATTCCTGATCAGACTGGTCAAATCTGACCCCAAAAGATGGAGGTCTGAATTCATCAGAATATGTGAAAAATAACCGAGAGCCCATTTGTAGCTTCTGAGCCCCTGACAATAATTCCTGCCATTGTGGAAAGTGTGTCATCATTCAAATACAATAATCCTACAGTTGATGGCTTGTTGCACTGACTGGGTCCGGCATGTTGGCACTAGAAATCTCAGCTAAGAAGTGTATCTGCTTCCTTCAACTACAGGTTTCTGGTGAATCTTGAAACCATTTTCAAAGACTGGGAAACAGACTAAAGAGTTTTACTTGAAGTAGGACCACATATATCAGCAGAGTGTGTAGTTTTGAGCAGTGTAGAATTTCACACACACACACACAAACACACACACACACACACAGCACCAGTACTCAGTGACCGCCAGCATTTGCTTCTATTAAAACTTTTGAGAAATGGCATTGACTTATGCAACCCAGCAATACGTTAGCGATCCAGGTAATGTATAAAATATACTTGGTCCTAACTTTACTTTCTATATTGCTGCCTCAAACTAAGGTGAATAGTAGGGGTTTTTGTTTTCTGGCTTGTAGGATTTTTAAAAATGCTCAGTGCATGACAACAGCCAAAGCCAACCCAGTTCTTCTCTTGGTATTGTTAGTTGGGGACCCTCAGCCAACATTTGGTTCCTCTATTCGTCTAGACCAGGGGTTGGCAAACTTTTTCAGTAAAAACTCAATAATTATTTTGGGGTTGTTTGGCCACACAATGTCTGTCCCAACTACTCAAATCTGTCGTTGTGCACAAAAACAGCCATAGACAATACATAAACAAGTGTGCACGGCTGTGCTCCAGGAGAACTGTATTTACAAAAACAGACCAGCCCATGGGCCATCATTTGCCAAGTCCTCATCTAGACTCTTCTGCCCTTGCCCTGCAACTGTTTTCCTACTGCTCAGGTATTGAAGAGTTTAAAAATGGTACTTCATGTGGAATGAGTCACATTGGGAATGTGTGATTATGTCTTGATATTTATACTGGGAATTTTTGCTTACATGAGAAAGAGAAGTGATGTGTTTATTCTCAGTCTGAATTTCTCTTTGAAAATCAATAGCTCTTTGGTGAACATCACTAACTATACCAGAAGAGCTGCTCCAACCCCACACTCTGACCTGATATCAGCTTTGCAAACAACCTTTTTAAGGTGATTCTTTTTTTCAGTTTAGATGTTTGCTTGCCCATCACTGTAATACTTTCATTACTAGCATCCCTTGAAAACTAATACAATAAAAAATTCCTCAAGCAATGACTGAGAATGAAACCTACTCTCTCTCTCTCTCTCTCTCTCACACACACACACACACACACACACACACACACACACACACAGAGTCCTGGAGGTCCTGTTACATGGCAGAGAGAGAGAGAGAACAGGAAAAGACGGACTTCATAGATTAGTGCAATTTCAGTGCAATTAAAGAGTAATGGTGATAATGTGTAAGTCTGGCTCCACGGGAAGCAGGTGCAACAGTGGAACGACTCAGATGGATGCAAACACTGAGCTAAGTTCCTGAAGCCAGGAGCCTTCTCTGCACTCCTTGTTTCCAAGCACACAGCACATCCAAGGCTGGTGAGTATACATGCTCTGCGACTCCAAATGCTGCCTCATGCTTGCCAATTTAATAGTAATATGATGGACATAAATATAGCAGTTACTAAATGAACCCTCCCAACACCCTTCCAGACTGCTTTACGTAAACTCCACGGCTGGCTCTTGAGACGTCCTTGAACTAGAACAGCTGAAAACCTGATGCATGTGTTTGGCACCAGTGGATGTGAGTCCTTTAGTGGAGTGGCTAGATAAACACCACACATTTTGAGCTATTAGAACAAGATCTCAAAATTGAACTCAACATGATTGTGTGGGGAATTTTGAGGCTGCTTCTAATCGTTAGTCTCATCAACAGTCTGGCTCTTATTATGGCCATTTTGAAGCAAAAAATTAAATAGAATTCCACACAAACACAGTTTCCATGCGAATACAGACCAGTCTTGGGCTATTAAGCATGGTGTTTTAGCAATTGTGGTGACTGCAAGGAAGAGTCTTCCTACCCAGGAATGCCTGAGTTTGTCCCCTTTTCTCACCAGCCTCAGGGTGCCACACAACATGCTGTCCTGTGCCAGGAGAACAAGTCAGTTACAGGAGCTGTCGCCCAATGAAGGAAACTTTTGTTGTTGTTGTTGTTGTTAGGGCAGAAACTCCCTCCTTCAACGCAGGTCCTTATTGAGAGTTAATGAGTCCCAACCACAATGTAAAAGAGAAATATCAACCCAGTATCAAATAAATGTGGTGTTTCAGGGTGCACCCAGCTGGGCTAGGTATTGCCAAGAGTCTCACAGAATTCCAGGCAAGATGCAAGATAGTTGCTGTGTTCCAGGAAAGAATTGCCTTCCCAGGGAGTTGGCAAATGCATAACCGAGAAGGAGCCAGTCCATTCCTGATGGGCCCAGCTTGCATGGACCAAAGCCACTTAGCACATTTGAGCTGCTGCTATCCAGACGTGAGCCAATCCTTCCAGCACGCATGCATTGCACTCCAGAGCCTTTTCCTTCATGGTTCTAATTTGAAAACCAACCTCAGAAATGTTCTGAGGTTTGGGCTCTTCTTCTGTCCGAAGTACCTCACCCAAACCTTCTCTATACCATGCATGAACAAGGAGATAAATTGGTTCAAGAACTCTTGATGCAAGTACTTGAAGCTTAGGATATTTGCCTGATTCTAGGCTACTCGCCCAATTACAAAACTTAACAAATATTCATGAATTCACTCAAAACATAATTAATCACCTATTGTTTTTAATGTAATGTTTGATGTTTTTCTAACAGTTTTAGTTTTGTTTCTGCAAAATTGAGACAAAGGTCCCTATACATTTCCTGTACCCAAACCTTCATGGCCTCTCCCATTATCAAAATCCCCCTTGAGAATGGTACATTTGTTACAAACATGGTACCTATGCTGACACATCACTGTCACTCAAAGTCCCTCGCTTACATTGGGGAACAATTTTGGTGCTGTATATTCTAATGCCTCACAGCATGCCTCCACCATAGAAATATCGTTCGGAGTAGTTTTATTGCCAAAAATCTTGGGTTCTCTCTACCCACCCCTCTTTCCCTTTGTTGTAGTTAGGAGATTGCAAGAACAATTATATACGGGACACATAATTTATGGTATTATTTTGTGATAGTCACCCAGAGTCAAATACAAGAAGTGCAGAAAATCTGTCCACACACTAAAAACCTAGAGAATCCAGCCAAAGGCCTAGATCCCACAGCAATGTCCTGCATGAGTCCAGCTGAAGACCTAGAGCCCATGACAATGCCTCCCATGAGTTCAACTGGAGGCATAGAGCCCACGACAATGACTTACGCAAGTCTGTTTCACGGATCTGTGCTGGGAAGACCCAAAGGTCAGCAGTGGAAGCCAAAAAGTCTATGCCAGTGGGATAAAGGATCTGTGCCAGTAGGTTGAGGGTTCTGCACTGGAGCCAAGAAGTGACGCTTAAAATAAGGACCAGGGCTCCCCCAAAAAGTACCACAGTCATCCTCAGCAACAAGGCCCTGAGCTCCTCCGATAACAGCCAACTTCATATCAGGGAAGCCAGCATGACCAGCTCTTCTAGGAGAACCAATAGTTCCAGACAACAAGACTACTCTTCCTCTCCAGGTCTCCTTTTTATGCTGGTAGAAATTCTCAGGTGGACCAGCTACACTCAGTGCCATGCTGATTCAGTTCAGCTGGTGTTTAAATTGACCATCAGTTTTCAATCCACCACACCCTCCAAACCTTAATGATTTTTGCTCCCTCCAACTTTTTTTTTCCTAGAATGTCATAAAGTTAGCATGATACAGTAAGCAGGGGTTTTCTTAGATTGGCTTCCCTTGTTTAGTTATTTGCATTTAACTTCCCTCCATGACAGTTCATTTCTGTTTAGTGCCAAATAATATTCCACTGATACTCCACTAGACTGGATGCATCACAGCTTTTTATCCATTCATCTACTGAAGGACATCTTGGTTGCTTCCAAGGTTTTGACACTTTATAGTTATTATGGATACAAAATGAACTAGAAATGAAGACCAGTTCCTCAGGGGCTTGTTGTTCGATCAGAGAGACAATGGCAGTCATTTACTGAGCCCTTATTATGTACCAGGCAAAATATGTGATTTTTTACTTTGGTTACTTTTTAAATCTTTTCAATGTCTCTTATGAGGGAGGTTTTCATTGCCACTTTACACATTACAAAATTAGGACAAGAGGAAGGGCAGGGACAAGGGTAGGATAAGTCAAGAGAGATAACTAAGGCATAAAATTTAAGAGAACTCATGGAAGTCTTACTGTCAGGTAATGAGAGGCCCAACCCTCCATTTGCAAGGCCCTGCATGTGAGTGACTCCAGCATCATGTGTTCTATGAGCCTCTCTTTGTCCTGGCCCTGGTAAGAGAGGTTAAGTGACTTCACTGTATCATTCGGCTGGCAAGTGGTACAACTGGGATCTGAACCCGGGACATCTGACTCTTACCTGTCCTCTCAGCGGTGTGGCGGAGTACCTATGCTGCACCATAACATATCAAAAGTGCCTCAGGCACCTGAGCAGAGGACATGGAAGCAGAGAGGAGGTAAAGGTCACTTTAGGAGAAGATACAGTTTTCAGAGGAATTGGGTCTGCTGCAGGTTAAATGGTGGCCCCAAAATAGATACGTTCATCTCCTAAATGCAATGATGAATGAACATGCCTTTACTTGAGAAACAGCTCTCTTACAGAAATAGAAGTTCATAAGATGTGATCAGCCTGAATTACCTGGGTGGCCCCTGAATCCAATCAATGTCCTTTTAAAGGTGGAAGAGGGGAAGACCAGGCACAGGGAGGATCCTGTGAAGACAGACACAGAGACCGGAGTCTGAAACCGCAAGCCAAGGAATGCGTGGAGCCATCCCAAATGCGAAGACACAGGAAGGATTCTCCCCTTTGGAGCCTTCGGAGGGAGCACTGCCCTGCCAGCACCTGGACTTTGGACTTCTGGCCTGCAGAGCAGAATAAATTTCTGTTCTTTCAAGCTGTCACTTGAGTCGTAATTTATTGCAGCAATCCTAGGAAACTAATACAGTACGAGGGTTGAGCTGATGTTTAAAGCATGAGAAGAATCTGAACATAGTAGAAAGATTCAGGGGCAAAGGAGAAACCGAGTAATAGCTTAAAGCAAATCTGGTAACCCAATATCTGTAAAATCAAGTCACAGAAAGAGGAAGACGACTCAAGCAGTCCAGAAAGGCAACTCGGACGGCCTCAAGTGCCTGCTCTGGTATCAATTCAAGAGTTGGGCTTGACTGGGGAGGAAACCATGACATTTACTTCATGAAAATGAAGGCGTAAAGGATATATTCAATAGCTTTTCAGAAACTCGTCTAGCAGAATTTAATGAATTTCCCCATATCCTTTAGTCATATCCCAGGGACATAAAATGGCATTATAAGTGTCCAAGAAATAAGAACTGGATTCGAGGTGTGCATTGGTGACCCATCGTGTCCCCCCAGGAGTGACCAAATGTCGCTGGGCTTGGGCAAAACAGCTGCACCCAGAGGGAGGGGCTAAGCCAACCAGAGCTTGAACTGAGAAGCACGGGAGTCAAGGAGCAAGGCGTGGGCAGAACGGCTGGCGGGCTTCCTAGGGAGGCGCGAAGAGCGAAGGGTCAAGAAAGGGCCATGGGCAGCCCCAGGCTCATGGTTAACTGAAGTTATGGGGAAAAGGGAATCATGAGTGCCAGAGAACTAAGGGCCGGGTCTGTCAGCAGAGGAAGCAGAAGTAAGTAAAACCAGCAAGAAAAGCAGCGACAGTGAGGGGCTGGCCAGGCCGCTGTGGTTAGAGCCAGCTGTGACCCGGGACGCTCACACCCTCGGCCCAGAGGTCTGCTTACAGCAACCGCCAGCCCCTGAGACACGGTTCCTGGTCACCAGCAGGGCCTCATTCTCACAGGGCTCACTGGGCCCAAAATACGGTAGTCACCCAGGGCCTCTGGCACCATAAAGAGAAAGGGTGAGGCCCATTGAGAGGCCCTTCATGAATTCTTTCAAACTACAGTACAGAACAGCTCAGTGTGCATCCATACTGGGAGGTGAGGGTCTTCAGGTGGGAGATGGAAGAGCGCGAGCCCAGGAGAAGGATAGAAGCCCCCGGGAGAGCCTGGGCTCCGTCATAATGAGCACTGCAACTTGGATTTTTACAGATGTGGAGATCCTGATGTGTGGTCATACAATAAAGGCCTGGGCATTGCTGAGTGACAAAGGGGGTGGAGAATGGATGCCAAGGTGGTTGGACACAGGGAGGCAGGCCCAGTCCTGGTGACAGGAAGCATCCAGGGTGCTACAGCAACTGAGCCCCCGGGGACACTTCACTCCTCAGCCCTGTCCACCAGGGAGAGTAGATGTGAGCAGGTGGGGCTCACAGGAGACCAGATAAAGGGATGGAGTGGGGGTCAGAGGAGGCAGCTCCAAGCAGGGCACGTCCCCCAGGCTCCCAGCACCCTCGAGGCAAGGTCAGGGCTACACATCTGCTTTGGGAACAGGGTGGGGACACCCGGGAGCTGGCATCCCACAGTCTTCTACCCCTCCTTGACCTGGGATCTCATGGGCAGCCTGGGACACCCCTTCTCGGGTGCTGACGGGAAAGCAGGCTCCTGTGGAGGAGGATAGAGAGCTGTCACCCGGGGCACAGGGTGGCCTGGCTGGCCGTTCCCTGGCCCTCTCTAAAGCAAACCACCTGTTTCCTGCCGGGCTCAGAACCCGTCCATCCCAGAGCTCCACAGAGTAGAACCGTGTCCAAGCCACGGCTGAGGAATGACGGCCTTGGCATTGCCTCTGGGGGTATTTGCTGTTCACTAAGGAGTTTTGTGGAATTCAGATTCATTTTCCACTGAAACGAGGGAAAGTAAAGACAGCACCAAGTAAAAATAGCTTCCCGGCACTTCCTGTTTACTCTGCTCCTCTGGTTCTCCACAGCCCTAGGCTCCTGGACACCAGGCACAGAGGCCCTTGCCAAAGAGCCTGAAAGTCAGGATTTTGTCCTTCCATGGCGCCGTTTCCCTTCCTGTTGCTCCATGTGAGGGTACTTTGGGGTCTCCTTTCCTTACCCCCTTACGAAGGAGACAAAGACTGCTGAACGCTTTTCGTCTCTGGTGACCCCATCACCTCATTTTCAAAATCAAGCTAATTCTGCGCAGCCTGCTGAGCCCTGGAAGATGTGGGCAGGAGTGGGCAACCCCAGCAGAGAGGGACCGAGGAAAGTGGGGGCACATGCTGGCCCCGAGACCTCAAGTTCTCCTGCAGATGTTGTGACACACAAGAGATCAGGGTCAACGACAAAGACCCAAGGTGACCAGGCAGGAAAGGCCGGAGCAGAAGGGCCCAGACATCAGGCTAAAACACACGCACGATGGGAAGACTTTTCTCAAAACCGCCGGGACGTCAGACTCGGCTGGGGAGAAGCTCCGACTGACGAACGCGCCGCTCTTGGGTGGGCTGCGTGTGACAGGTCTCTGCTCAAATTGGTATTTGGCCCCTTCCCTCGGCCCACGTGCTGAACATGCTGTCTCGGTCCAAGAGCAATGAATACAGCTTCACTTTCCTGACTGATTCTTTGCACCACAACAATAAAGTTAATAATGGAAAAAACATTTATCCCATGGCCAGCAAAGCTCTAGGCAAGCAGAGTATTGGATCTACAATCTATCAACAGAAATTGCTGCGAGCAAACCAAGGCTCTTGTTAACTGATTTTTATGAATGATTGAAACAGCAAAGCAGATTTATTTAATTTTCATAATTTAAAAATTGACAATTACATAAATATCTTTCTAAACCCATCAGGATGAAAACCATCCTGTTCTTGAGGGAAAGAGAAGTGAAATCATGAAAAAGCCAAACCAACATGCTACTGGAGGGAGCGGTTGTGGCTGGAATGTCCCCCCAGACAGACACACTGAAGCCCTAACACCTGCTACCTCGGGATGGGACTCGACTTGGGAATGTGTCTCTATGGAGGTGATCAAGGGAAGAATGAGGTCGTTAGGACAGCTGGGGGGGGGGCAGAATGGCTGTGTCCTCATAGGAAAGAGACCTGGGAATGCAGACACTGTGAACTGAAGGCCACACAAGAAAAATGCCATCAATGAGCCAAGGAGAGGCAGGGAACAGATTGTCCCATGAAGGCCTCGGCAGGAACCAATGACGCCCTCATTTTAGACCTTAACTTCCAGGCTGTGAGATGATAAATTCTCCCCTCTAGACTGTGGGTTTTGGTCACAGAATGTAGAGCAAAGTAGCACAGGGACTTCTGTAGCCTTTGGCTCCCAACAGCTCTGAGCCCATGTTTGGAGACTCTGCTATGGACCAGCCTTACTGGGAAGCGGAAATGCCCTAGCCTCTTCCACTACGAAACTGAAAGAGACGAGAGTCCCTGTCCCCAGTCGGCATGATGGTGCACATCTCTGACCCTACCACTCAGGAGGCTGAGGCAGGAGGATCACCGTGAGTTTGAGGCTAGCATGGGCTACACAGTGACTTCAAGGCCAGCTTGGGCTACAAAGTGAATTCAAGGCCAGCAAGAAAAGGAAAGAGAGAAAGAAAGAAAGAAAAGGTGAAAGAAAGAAAGAGAAAGAAAGAAAGAGAAAGAAAGAAAGAAAGAAAGAAAGAAAGAAAGAAAGAAAGGAAGGAAGGAAGAAAGGAAAATTGATTCCTGGCCTCCAACCATGGAAATTAATGGAGTGTGGAACATTTTAAAATGTACCCGTTCAGGGCTGGGGGTTTGGCTCAGAGGCTCAAGCACTTGCCTGGTAAGCGCAAGGTCATGAGTTTGATCCCTAGTACCAAAATAAATAAAATAAAATATACCCTTTTGCCACTGGCAATGGTGACATCTAGCATGCAGCTGTGATGGTTTGGCACGGTCTAGCCTTTGCCAGAAGCCTGACCTTGGCTGCAGGTGTGGCCGTTTGGTCTGACTTGGTTCCCGCACTTTTCCCGAGCCTCGTCCTGTAGTCTTCCCGCTTGTTGATTCTGGGAATTTCCCAGAGAACAATCAGATCCCTGCTGAAGGGCAGAGAGCTGAGCCCGTCCACAGCACCTTGCCCCACCTCCCACCCCAGGGTGGCACTGCCCCTCGGGCATCATGCTGTCAGCCCTCTGCATCCCACGCAAGTTCCTCACCTTCCCCTGCCTTCCCCACCCCCACCGCCATCCCGCTTCTGCTGCTGGCACCTCTGTGCTCCCTGACTATCGCTTGACAGATGACAGCAGCCAGCTCCCAGCCTCTGCTCCCTTTTCCCGCTTCCTGGCACTGGGCTGCCACCCCCTTTATGGTCCTCCTTCCTTCCCACCGACACCGTGCCCCAGTTCTCCAGGCTCCCATGCATGCCATGGACTGGGGGAGCCCAAAGGGTCCAGATGGAAAAAGGCCAGGCTCGGCCCCTCCCCATCCCATCCAGCTTCCTGCTTCTGCCCCCGGTGCCCCTCCTGCCTTGTTCCCTCCCTCCTGGCTCTCTGTTGGAATCTATCCAACCTTCAAAGCCTGTCTCTAATACAGACGGCAGTCTTCAAGATGTTTATCAGCCAGAGGTGCTCCTTCCCCTGCCTCCGGTCCCCTCTATGGGTGAGGGTACGGCTCTTATTTCTTTCCACCTTGAATTACAGTCATCTGCACATTCGTCTGGCTCCTGCTCCTCCTTTGCATTTCTTTGTGTAACAGGATGTGGCCTGACCTGAGAGCTTCATGGCCATGTCTCCTGGATTATTGCTAGAGCCCCTGACTGCCTGGCTATTCGGGAGAAAAACCCAAGGAAAGAGATCCACTGTGATCCGGCAGGCCACTGTCTCACTCCCTCACTCTCTCCTCCACAGCCTCGCTGTCCCTGGCCGTCCCTTGAACACGTCAGGCACACGTCTGCCTCAGGACCTTTACACAGGTTGTTCTTGCCACAAGGTTAAACCCTCACCTTCTCTAAGTCTGCGCTCAAATGCCACCTTGTCAAGGAGACCACCCTGAGCACGTTACCTGAAATCACCACTCACCCGCCTCCACCCAACACCCTCAGTTTCCATTATCCTGCTTTCTTCTCGCTTTCCGTAGCACAGATCATCTCCTGATGTTCTGTGTGTCTGTGTATTTGTTACCTGTGTACTGGTCATCGTTTGCCTCCACACCCCCACCTGCCACAGAGCAGCCTCTCGAGAACAGAGGTGACCCATGCTGCATGCCTGCTACGCTGAAGGTGTTCAGGACAGGATACAGGATATCTCACAGAGATGCTGGGTTTGGTTCCAAACCACTGTCAAAGAGCAAATACCACGCGAAAGACAGTCATGCAAATATCTGATATTTCCCAGTGCACATAAAAAATACATTTACACCGTACTGTAGTTTATTAAGTACACAATGCCATTATGTCTAGTAGGACACATCATAATTTAGAAATACTCTGTTGCTACAAAAGGTAATGATCATCTGAGCCTTTGGTGAGTTCTAATCTGTGTGGATGGTGCTGACTGACGCCACACGATGGCTGCTGATTGATCAGAGTGCTGCTGCTGAAAGTCGGGGTGGCCACGGCAAGTTCTTAACGCAGACAAGACGACAGTGAAGGTTACCATGTCAGTGCGTGCTTCCTGTCACAAGGGGTTTCTTTGTCACAAGCAATGCAGTTTGATCCCATTTTAACCAAGGCAGAATTTCTTTCAAAACCAGAGTTAGTTTTCCTAAAGCCTAGGCTTTATTGATGAAGTCTATTGATATTCTAAATCCTTTGTTGATATTTCAACAGTGGTCACAGCGTCTTTCCCAGGAGTCACTCCCAGTTCTGGAAAGTACTGCCTTTGCTCCTCCACAAGCAGCAACTCCTTATCCATCCGATTTTCCTGAGGTCGCAGCAGGTCAGTCACGTCTTCGAGCTCCACTTCTAATTCTCTCACTATTCCCACCACGTCTGCAGTGAAGTCTTGGTCCCCTCCCAGTCACTTATGAGGGTTTGAGTCAACTGCTTCCAAACTCCTGTTACTGTTGCTATTTTGTTTTGTTTTGTTTCGTTTCGTTTCGTTTTGTTTTGGTACAGGAAATCGAACTCAGGACCTTGCACTTGCCAGGCAGGCACTTGTGCTGCTGAGCTATATTCCCGGCCCTGTGTTGCTATCTTGACCTCCTCCTATGAATCACAAATATCCTAAATGGCATCCAGAAGAGTGAATCCTTTCCCTGAAGGTTTTCAGTCCACTTTGCGCAGATCCAGAGGAATCACTGAGGCAGCTACAGAGTTCCAAATGTGTTTCTTAAATAATATATCTTCAATATATCAAGGAGTTCAAACCACTCCTTGATCCATGGGCTGCACAATGGATATTGTGGGAGCAGGTGTGGAAACATTATCTCACGTTCATCTCCACCGGAGCTCTTGGGTGGGCAGGTGAATTATCAACCAGCAGTTGTATTTTGAAAGGAATCAGTTTTTCTAAGCAGTAGGTCTCAACAGTGAGCTTATACTATTCAGTAAACCATGTTGCAGACAGATGTGCTCTCATCTGTATTGTTCCATTTATAGAGCACAGGCAGAGTGGATGTAGCTTAATTGTTAAAGGCCCGAGCAGTTTTGGAATAGTAAGTGAGCACTGGTGTAACTTAAAGTCACCAGCTGCATTTGCTCCCACCAGGAGAGTCAGCCTGACCTTAGAAGCTTTGAAGCCAGGAGCTGACTTCTCTGCTCTAGCTGTGAAGTCCTGGATGGCACTGTAAATTTGTTGTGCAGTAAAGTCATCTTCAGCTTGACCTTCTAGGTAACTTGCTGCATCTTACCCATCAGCCCTTGTTGCCTTTTTATGTATGGAGGCAGCTTCCTTCCTTCAGCCTCAGGAACTCTTTTAGGTACTTTCTTATTGCTGGGACAAAATATCCAAACATCCTCAATGCAAAAGAGGGAAGGTCGATTTTAGCTCATGTTTCGGTCCATAGTCAGCTGGCTCCAAGGCAGGGCCGCATAGCAGAGGGGCATGGCCGGGGATTGTTGCTCATGGCGTGTCAGAGAGGAAGCAGAGAAAGACAGAGATCCAGGGATGAACCAGGCAAGAAGGTAGCCCTTCCAGGCCACGCCTACCCTCCGCGACCCACCACTTCCCACCAGACCTCACCCACTAACAGCAAGTCAGCTGTAAGCCCCTGTAATACAGTCCCCTTCCAAACGCCCCACCTGTGAGCACACAAGGTTCTCGGGGGACATCGAGACATAAACTGTAACAGGAACCACCCCTGCTGGCTCCAAACATTTCTTCTGCAGCTTCCTCACTCTTCTGAGATTTCATAGAACTGAGAGAGTTATGGCCTTGCTCTGGATGAGGCTTAAAGGGATGTTGTCATTTGTATCTTTACTCTTAATTTCCTTCTGCAACTGTCCCTTTGAGGGATGACAGGAAACTAGAAAGCAGGCTTTAGGGCTAGAGAAGGGGCTCAGAGGGAGGGAGAGGGGGTTAACGGGGATGAAAACAATTAAAATACATTATGTGTGTGTAGCAATATAGCAAAATGATATGTACCAATTAGGAAAAGAGCTTCACTATGGGAGGTTCTTTCATTAATTGGTATGCATTACAGTGATGTATGCACACCCATGTTTATAGCAGCACAATTATAATAGCTAAATCTTGCAAGCATTCTATGTGTCCATCAGTAGATGAACTGATAAAGAAAATGGAGTGCTAATACACAGTGCAGTACTACTCTGATGTAAAGGATAAACTCGAGTCCTTTGTAAGGAAATGGATGTATCTTGAGACTATAAGGTAAAGTGAGATATATCAGACACACCAGCTTAAATATCGCATGGTTTCTTTTACACGAAAAACCCAAAACATTAAGGCAAAATAAAAGATAGATATTAAGAAGTAGGGAGATATGTCTTTTTTCAATGGGAAGAGGATTAGGCCAAGTGTGGTGGTGTAATGCCTGTAATCCCTGCACTCGGGAGGCTGAGGCAAGAGAATCGCTGCAAGTTCAAGACCAGCTTGGGCTACAAAGTGAGTTCAAGGCCAGCCCGAACTGCAAAGTGAGACCCTATCTCAAAAAGATTAAATAAATAAGTAAATGGGAAGGAGATCAAAAGATAGAGGGAGG
>RJWM01009904.1:0-65822 GCA_004363535.1 Dasyprocta punctata | reverse complement strand
TAAAAAGGTCCACAGCTTCAGGGACAGTGGCAGAAGGATATCACCAAGCAGGGCATCACTGGGATTTGAGTCCAGTATTGCTTTCAATGAGTTGTTTAGTTTGATCTTAATCTACCTCGACTGCCTAATTTTATTATATATTGTATATGATGGCATAGACAGTTTTTTTTTTTTGTTTTTTTTTTTTTTTTTTTTTTGTTTTTTTTTTTTTTTTTTTTTTTTTTTTTTTTTTTTTTTTTTTTTTGCGGCACCGGGGATCGAACTCACAGTCTCACACCTGCCAGACAGGCACTTAAGCTGCTAAGCCAAACTCCCGGCCCTGGTTTTTTTTGAGGCAGGGTCACACTACGTAGCTCAGGCTGGCCTTTCGCTCACATTGTGGCCCAAGCCGGCCTCGAACTCACAACGCTCTGCGTACCTCAGCCTCCCGAGTGCTGGGATTAAAGGGGTGTGCCACCACGCCCGGCTATAGACAGCTATTTTAAAGATAACAAAATATATTAGGATAGCCTTTGTTGATGTTTTATCACCTTTTTTTAAAACCTGGTATTGCTTTCATTGTTCTGTTTTGAGGAATTTTAACTTTTTTGGTTTGTTTGTATTACAACAGATGATACAGGCAACTGCTTAGAGGATAATATGACACATTATAGAAATCAACGTCATAATACTATGTATTGCTTCCATTGTTTTGTTATTGGTTTTATTCAGTACTATTTTGTTTGATTATATTAGGCCCAATGGTAAGGGCAGTTATTTTGAAGACAACAAGAGGTATTACAAGGGGAAAGGAGGAAGGAAGGAAGGAAGGGAAAAGGAAAAAGACATAGATTTATATGAGGGTGTACATAAGATGGTTAAAATGACTATACTACTAAATGCATTAACTGGTGAGAAAGAACAGTTGATACTCATATAATTAGATCAATTTTACATGTCTATATCTGTCAATCTGAGCAACCCCTTTGAAGGTACCGATATACAATGTTACAACCACTGTCAAATTCCAATCATCTCAGTTTGTGGACCTATAATGTTACAGTATTGGATTTGTTGATGTTGTTTGTTGCTCCTTTTGGCTTTTTGTTTCTCTTTTCTGTGACCATTGTTTTATTTTTTATTGGTTTTATTCTGAACTATTTTGTTTGATTGTATTAGTCCTGATGATAGGGGCAGTTATTCTAATGATAACAAAAGGTATTCTAAGGGGAAAGGAGAAAGGAAGGAAAGGAAAAGGAAAAAGACATAGATTTATAAATAGATATACATAGGACAGTTAAAATGACTATATTACTAAATGCATTAGCTATTGAAAAAAGTTAATACTCATATGATTAGATCAATTTTGCATGTCTATATCTGTTAATCTGAACAACCCCTTTGAAGGTAACAATATGCAATATTACAACTACTGTCAAATTTCAATCATCTCATTTTGTAAACCTATAATGTTATTGTATCAGATTTGTTGTTTGTTTGTCTCTTTTCTTTTTGTTTCTCTTTTCTGTGTTCATTTTCTCTAAAAAAAAACAAATTCAGTAGTATAGCTGGTGTTATGATTTATACATTGTGTCAACTTGAGAAGTCTAGAAACTTAGTTAAGTAACTCAGCAGCTCTACATCCTGGGGTGTAGAGCACAAGCAGTTACCTGTATATTGTGTCAATTTGAAAAAGTCAGAAGTTTAACTGCTGAGACTCAGCAGTGAACCAAGGTTCTTACTTTGTAAATATCCTCATCCTGTGCAAAGGAAGGCAAGGAGTTTTGTGAATGCTACACCCACCCTGGAGAGGGGGGATGTGTCCTGTGTACAATATAATGGAGAAAAGGAGGCTTGCTCTTGCCCCTTTTTGTTCTGGCTGCTGCCTTGAAGTGTTGTCCCAGTGTCATGCCACCTAACTTGGAACCAGCTGATTATAAACTAAAACCTCCAAAAACTGTAAGCTAAATAAACCTTTCCTTCCCTAATTTTGGGCTTCAGGTATTTTGCCTTGGCAAGGAGTGAAAAGTAACTAAAACAGCTGGATACAAAGTCAACACTCAAAAATTAATAGTGTTCTTGTGCACAGGCAAAAAACTCCCACAAAGAGAGAAATTAGAGAAACCACATTCTTTACAATAGGATAAAAAAAGAAAGAAAAAAGAAGTACTTAGAGTCACTCTAACAAAAGAAGTAAAAGATTGATATTTTGAAAATTGCAGATTCCTGGATTGCGGGGGAAGAGAACAAGAAGTCACCAAGAAGCAAGCCCTCCCTGTGAATCAGCACCATGTATGGGCTGCCACCCCTGGGGGGACAGCCAGACCCCAATCTTTTCTAGTGAGTCAGTGCCATTCATGGATGTTGGGGGAAGAGAACAAGAAGTCACCAGAAGCAAGGCCTCCCTGTGAATCAGTCCCATGCATGGTCCTCTGGGGGGACAACCAGATTCCAGCCCTTTCTGGCATGCGGGCTGGGAAACAAGAAGAGCCAACCCCCCCACCCATAAGTGACTGTCTGATCTGGAGAAACACAGGCTGCAATGATAGCTATTGAAGTGAAATGCAATTTGATGCTTGTGGTGTTTGGTGTTTCACTGACTTTTCA
This sequence comes from Dasyprocta punctata, assembly GCA_004363535.1. Classification (NCBI taxonomy): domain Eukaryota; kingdom Metazoa; phylum Chordata; class Mammalia; order Rodentia; family Dasyproctidae; genus Dasyprocta; species Dasyprocta punctata. The sequence goes on along the minus strand of RJWM01009904.1, from coordinate 63,236 downwards.
GGTCTAAAGCCAATAGTTTGATCATCTATTCAGAGGATAACAATATGCAATGTAGCATCTATGGGGGATTCTCCTTCTGAAGGTGGTAGCCATTGTTAATTCCCTATTATCTTGTTTAGAAGTCCTGTATTATTTTCATTATTGTGTTGGGTTGGGTTTTATTCTGTTTTGTTTTGCTTGATTTTGCTATATCTAATGGCATGGGCAGCTATTTCAAAGATAGCAAGATATATTATGGTAGCCATTTTGGATTTACTATTGCCTTGTTTGGAAGTCCTTTATTGCATTCATTGTTCTGTTTTTATTGGCTCTATTCTGTTCTGTTTGGTTTGATTTTCACTATGTCTGAAGGTATCTGTAGATATTTTGAAGACAACAAGAGGCATTATGGTAACTATTGTTGATTTTGTATTGTTTCGAAGTCCTGTGTCACTTACACTGGTTTGTTTTGATTGGCTTTATTTTGTTTTATTTTGCTTGGGTTTATTCTCTTTAAAATACAAAAATAAGCCGGGCATGGTGGTGCGTGCCTTTAATCCCAGCACTCAGGATGCTGAGTAGGAGGAGCATTGTGAGTTCAAGGCCTGCTTGAGCTACAACGCAAGTGCAAGGCTGGCCTGAGCTACACAGTGCATCCCTGCCTCAAAAAACCAGGGCTGGGAGTTTGGCTCAGCGGCTTACGCGCCTGTCAGGCAGGCGTGAGGTTGTGAGTTCAATACCCGGTGCTGGAAAAAAAAAATACAAAAATAAAAGAAAATCACAGTACTCTGAAAAAGATCAGAGAGGATATCAGAAAATAGAAAGACATCCTTTGCTCATGGACAGGAAGAGCATAGTGAAAGTAGCCCTACTTCCAAAACTGTTATACAGGTTTAATGAAACTGCAATCAAAATACCATTAGCATATCTCACAGAACTAGAGAAAACATTTCTAAAATTCATTTGGAATCAGAAAAGACCTAAAATAACAAAAGCAATTCTAGGCAACAAAAGCAAGTCAAGAGGCATCACAATCGCTGACCTGAAATTATACTACGAAGCCACTACTGTGGTAAAATCAACATGGTATTGGAAACAAAACAAAACAAACAAACAAACAAACAAACAAAAACAGTCTTGAGAATCAGTGAAACAGAAGATAAGATGCAGATTCAACTACAAACACACTAAACTACCTTATCTTGGACAAAGGAGCCAAACATGTTCACTGGAATAAAGACAACCTCTTTATTAAATGGTGCTGCAAAAACTGGCTTTGCACATGCCGAAGACTAAAACTAGACACATATCTATCACCATGCACTAAAGTAAAGATATAAATATTAAAACAGAAATACTAAATCTACTGGAAGAGAAAATAGGTCGAAATCTTGAAGACACAGGAATGGGCAGATAATTCATGAACTAAACCCAGACTACACAGGAAATACAACAAAGAGTCAACAAATGGAATCTCACCTTATTAAAAAGTTTTGCACAACAAAATAAATCATCAACAAAAAGAAAAAACAGCACACAAATAGGAAACAATTGTAGCCAGTTATCCCTCAAACAACTGATATCTAAAACATACAAAGAACTGAAAAAAATCAGATCTCCAAAATTCAAAGACCCAATCCAAAAATGAATATTTGCGATGAATATACAATTCTCAGATGAAGAAATACAAACAGCAAATAAATACATTAAAAAATGTTCAATATCATTGGTCATTCGAGAAATGCAAATTAAAACAACACTGAGATTCCATCTCACTCTAGAAAGAATGGCTATCATCAAAAAATCAATGAATAACAAATGCTGGCAGGGCTGTGGGGGAAAAGAAACACTTCTCTAATGTTGGTGAGAGTATAGTCTGGTGGAAATCATCATGGCGACTCCTCCAAAAGCTAGGACTAGAGGTCCCATTTGACCCAGCTATTGTCCTTCTGGGTATCTTCCCAGAAGAATTGAAAACATCATACCACAGTGATATAGATGCACCCATGTTTATAGCAGCACAATTTGTAATAGCTAAATCTTGGAAACAATTCAAATGCCCATCAACTGAGAGATGGATAAAGCCTATATATTTAGCTATAAAAAAGATAAACAAGACTTTTATGGGTAAATGGTTGCAACTCAAAACCATACTCAAGACATACTTGTAAGTGAAATAAACCAGACCCACATGTGTAAATGTCATGTTGTCTCACTATGGTGAGAATCTGAAAGAATAAAACAAGATTCAAAATGTACAATAGATACTGTGAATAGTGAAGAAACTGTTCAAAAGAAAAGAAAAGCTGTGAAGGAGGAAAGGGGAAAGAAAGGAAGAAAAAGGAAAAAATATATGTAAACGCAAGACAGTTAAGATAATTACACAGTTGGTTTCTCTTGGTTAATTGAGGGGAAAGTTTTGTGCTAGTAATTTTCTGGACAATGTTTCATGACTATATCATGTATGCTGAAGAACTACTGTGAATATAACAATATGAAATGTGTTGATTGTTACTCTCCTATTAGCCTGTTTTGAAATTCTGTTTTATGTTATTTCTTACTTTTTTCTGTTTAAAATTAAAAAGAAAAAGTTCAACATCTCTGACTGTTAGAGAAATGCAAATTAAAGAATACTATTTTACTCCAGGAAGAACAGTAATCAAATGCTGTCATGGCTGTCATGAAATGAAATTCTCCTTCATTGTTGGTAGGAATGTAAATTAATACAACCATATAAATTGGTATGGAGATTTCTCAAAGAACTCAAATTGGAAATTCCGTATGACCCAGTTATCCCCTTTCTGGGTATCTTCCCCAATATCTTAAGACATCATACTACAGTCATGCACACATACCAATGTTTGTAGCAGCATAATTTGTAATAGCTAAATCCTGGAAGCAGCCTGTATAACCATCAACAGATGGGTAGATAAAGAAAATGTGATATATGTATGACCGAATACTACTTGGCTATAATGAAGGACAGATTTGTAGGAAAATAAATCCACCTGAAAAATATAATTTGAGTGAAATAAACCAGACACATAAGGTTAAATACCATATGATAGCTCTCACTTGCGTGAAGCCAAGTACAAACAAAGAATAATAAAGCATGAACAGAAGGGGGCAAGTAGATAGATCTCCTGCAGTAGGGAAGTGGTCCAAGGGAAAAATTACAAGGGCTGTGGGGAGGTTTGGGAAATAAGTAGTACAAAGATATACCTTGTATAGGAACCTAATAATCTCTATTAAGGTAAACATTACATCGTATAACGTGAGTATTATGGCTGATATATTGTGTCAACTTGAGAAGTTTAGAAGTGTAACTGAAAGACTTGCCAGGAAGTCAGGATCCTTACTTTGTAAACGTCCTCATCCTGTGCAAGAGGAGAGCACAGAGATTTTGTGAGTGCTACACCTGCCCAGGGTGGGAGTGGGGAGTTGTATACAATACAAGGGAGGAGAAGAGGCTTGTTCCCCCATTTTGCTCTGGCTGCTGCCTTGAGGTGTTGCCCCAGTGCCATGCCACCCTGCCTTGGAGCCAGCTGATTGTGGACTGAAACAAACTGTGAGCTAAATAAACCTTTGCTTTCTTCATTTTGAGTATTGGGTGTTTTGTCCCAGCAATGAGAGAAAAGCAACCAAGACAATGAGTTAAGATGAATAATAACAAGAATGAAAAACGCGAAAGGGGAATTGGAACAAGAGGGAGAGCCAAGGAGAATAAGAAAAAGACACAAGCTGTGCTATGTACATGCACCCACTCCCCAAGCTGACTGTAAAATGCATGAGCTTCAAACATGTAGCCACAAAATTTTTAAAAAATTTAAAAAGAAAGGGAAACCTGCAGGAGCCACCTGGATGGGTGATAGTAGCCTCCCAAAGATGATCACGTCCTGGTCCCTGGAACCTGCAAATGGTATTTTTATGACAAAGAAGGACTTGGCAGATGTGATTAAATTGAAGAAGTAGAGACATGGGAGGAAGTTACCCAGCTGAGCTTTCAATGCAGTCACATGTATCATTATAAAGGGAAGCCAAAGGAGGTTTGATGCACACACAAGTGCACACACATGTGAGGATAGTGGAGTGTGATCACAGAAGCAGAGATTGGAGTGATGTGACCACAGAGCAAGAAATGCCAGCAGCTACCCAAAGCTGGATGATGGCAAGGAATGGATTGTACTCAAGGGTCTTTGGAAGAAGCATAGCCCTGCCTACCCTTTCATTTGGCCCAGTGATACTGCTGTTGGACTTGTGGCCTCCAGAACCATGAATGAATACCTTTCTGTTGCTCTTTGTGTGTGTGTGTGTATGCGTGTCTGTGTGTGTGTGTGTGTGTGTGTGTGTGATGCTGGGGATCAAACCCAGGTCCTCGTGCATGCAAAGCAAGAGCTCTACCACTGAGCCACATTCCCAGCCCTCTGCTGCTTTAAGCTGCTAAATTTGTGGTAATTTGCTGTAGCAGCTATAGGAAACTAATACAGTGACTTTGTGATCTCTCTAAGCCTCTATTTTCCTGATCAGTAAAATGGAAGTTATTTATTAGTTTATTTCGGTGTTGTTTTGGCAGGTGGAAGGATATAAGATCTTGCTATATTTCCCAGATTGGCTTCAAATTCCTGGGCTCAAGCAACCCTTCTGCTTCAGCCTCATGAACAACAGGGACTATTGGAACATTGTCTGGCTCTTTTTTTTTTTTTTTTTGCGGCACCAGGGATCAAACTCACAGCCTCACGCCTGCCAGACAGACGCTTAAGCCACTGAGCCAAACTCCCAGCCCTACTTTTTTGAGGCAGGGTCGCACTATGTAGCTCAGGCCGGCCTTGCGCTCGCGTTGTAGCCCAAGCCGGCTTCGAACTCACAACGCTCCGCCTACCTTAGCCTCCCAAGTGCTGGGATTAAAGGCGTGCGCCACCACGCCCGGCTTTGTCTGGCTCTTTTAAAATGAAGATATAAATGCTACATATCCAAAACATGGTAAAAGCTCAACAGAGATGAGGTGCTCTGATTCGTAACAGAGCTCAGTTAACCCAGCCTTCAGTTTATGGGATGTGTATGGCCACCCAGTAAAGTCAATAGGGCATTTTAGAGGCAAATACATTGAAGTTAAAACTGACAATATGTGATAGAGCAAATGACAGACAATATATGATAGACCAAAACTGATGACATATATGACCAAACAGTAGAACTGACAAAACTCATCCATCTCTAATTTTTTTCTTTCACGAGGCTGAGGATCAACTCCAAGCCCTTCTGCATGCTAGAGAAGGGCTCTGCCCCTGACCCCACAACCCCAGCACCCACTTCCAGTTTCTAATTGCACTACAGCCACCAGAGAAACACTGTTCAGGTAGTAACTTTTAAGTTACCTTTTTATTTTCTCTGAAATGACTGCTTCTGTGTTCATTCTAAGATATATTAATTAATAAGCATAAAAGTATCACTGCAACTGGCAATTGTAAGCATGAATTCAATCACCTGCTGGGCATATAAATAAAGACAAGCACATTTTGATCTGTTGTCCATAGAAATGAGCAGGGGCAGGGGGACTGCACTGACCTCGGGTACTGGTCCTAAACATCTAGGAGTTATTTCTCCCTGAAAGCTGTCTTGGAGTTGTTCACACTTTTCACCCAGCTCCAAGCAGCACCATAGCTTTCCTATGAATTACTCTGGGCAAGTGATGGAGAATTAGCAGGATGGCCTGGAGTGGCTCTCGGCAGGCTATGGCCAGCTGACACACACCACTTAGGTTTCCAAGGAGCCCAACCATCCCCACGCACTCCTGGCTGATGCACTTGTGTCTAAATGTGGTATAGTCAGGGCCCTAAGCCAGCTTCAGGGCAGGAAATAGAGTGCCGCTTTCATCACCAGGGCAACAATGGTCTGATGCATGCTTTATACTGGGGCCAAGAAGAAAGCTCAAAGGGACGGTCAGCGAGGAAAGGAGACCAGAGGACAGCTTGCACGAATCTTGCCTTAGGTTGTAGCTATTGACAAGCCACTTAGCTGCCCCCCACGTTAAGTCTGTCTGTACGTAAGACAGAAGTAACAGTCTTTACACACCTCACTGGAGACTTATGAAAACAACTTTCCTGACAGACCACCTAGGATCCATGGATGGAAGGTGGTATGTAAGTGCAGGTGATCAGCTCATGTGTGTTTGTGTTTCTAGTCATGCAGGGGCATGCAGAGCATCCGGAAAACTTCCTTAGAGTCTAATAGGAAAAAGGAAAAAAAATGATAAAAATGAACAGCTCTTGGTTTTAGGTGCATGGATTTGTCTTTGGTTTGTACAGCTTTGGGGGAATTGCATGTGTAGTTCAGACTCCAGAACTGTTTTTCAAACCTCTTGCTGTGATCAGTAATATAAATGTGAAAGTCATTTGACAATGTTGTTCATGATTTTTCCCAAATGTTTGCCAATTTCGCTTTTTAAAAATTCCCAAATTAGTTCTACTTTATAGTTTATAAAGTCTGGACCATTTCTTCCCAAGTTGGGTGGGTGGGTAGGGTCTATTTAAAAAATAAAGCACAAAGTGTTGTTCTTTTCTCGTGATTTGCTGTGTTTGAAGAAATTCTCGAGCCTGTTAAATGGGGGTATTTTCTATTCATTTAAGACCAAGTAATTGACCTCAGACCTCCGTGTAAGGTTATTAAATGTTTTTTCTGTCAACCTGGGTCCCGAGGAAGTTTCCCACTCTGTGTTCTTGGTTAATTAAACTTTTCTCTGTGCATATTGTCTGTCTAGAACAATTCCTGTGGGTTTCAGTAAATGTCAACTACTATAGAAAAACAAACCTTTGTTAAATAACACAAATCATGCCCTCTTTGTTGCTGTGATGGTGGCAGTACTGGTGATTGAACTCAGGGTCTCTTCCTGAGCTGCTTTTTCACTTTCTCTTTTGAAATGGGGTCTCACTAAATCACTGCATTACCAAAGGTGGGCTTGTACTTGTGACCCTCCTGTCTCAGCCTCTCAAGAGAAGGAATTATGGGTGTGCACCACCATGCCCAGCTCACCTTTTATTTTAAAATTAGAAAGAAGGTATCAGTAAACTATAGAAAAAAAGATAATTTGTAATGTCTCACATAGAATTAAACATACTTGCATCCATGCATATTTTAAACAAAGATGGGATTCTAACATGAGCTGCTCCTATTTTGCATCCTGATTTGGGGGTGAAATCTTCACCTTCTAGATCTCTAGAATCTCCTGCTCACACAGGGAAGGATCAAGCTTCTGTTGCCAGTCGTGTAGGGTGGAAGCAAAGCCTTAGAATTTGAGGCAGCACTTAAAGGAGAAATTTCAAAGACTTGTTTTCTTGAATATTGCTCTACTTCCTTCACTCCTGTGTTTTGGCAACGTAGGAGCACACATCCCGGGAGGGATAAACGTTCACTGGCTTGGGCTTCTGCGTCAGTGCTGAGCCTAGCCCGCCAGCTCCGTGTGCACTCTGTTGCCTCCGTCCCTTCCCCCTTTTTTTGATGCTAACAGGACTTGGTTAATGCATAACTCATATACAGTGCAACACGGACACACACACACGCGCGCGCGTGCGCACACACACAAACATTACAGACATAGAATTTGAACAAACACATACACCCATGTGACTACCACGCAAGATACAAAACATCTCCAGCACCCAAAAGTTGCTTTATGTCTCCTCCAAGTCAAAACCCTTTCCCCAGGTAATTACTTGTACTTGTTCTTAAACTGACTTTGTCACATTACTCCTCATCTCAGAACATTCCACAGGGCAGTGTTGTCCCTCTGTCTTGCTGCTTTGGATCTAAATGTTTTGGGTCTCAGTGTTTCTGCCTAATTTTCCCGATCTACTCTCTTAAGGTCCCGCCTTTGGGTCTCAGTGTTTCTGCCTAATTTTCCCGATCTACTCTCTTAAGGTCCCGCCTGCTGAATTGGCTGGGCCTCCTCTGGAACCCTGAACTGAGCACGGCGCCCACACTGCCCCCCTCCCAACCATGCTCTACCCGGAGCCTTATTTGCTCTGTCCTCACTAGAATTGCATTTCCTTGGCTTCCCCAAGTCAGAGACATCCTTCAAACTCAGCTCAAGTCTTATTTCTTCCAAGAGGTCCTTCCCAATTTCTTTGCATCCATTTATATTCTGAATTGCCTGGTAGCATGCTACTAAGTCTTCTGCAAAGGCTTGATGCTCTGGAAGCCCATCTGCTGTTCCACTTCTACCTGTGACCCCTGATGTCCACTTACACCCCACAGCAGGTGTTATTCCTAGCTTTTCTCAATCATTCTCAGTCGTGGCACTGCTTGGGAGTCTCTCAGACCCCAAGCCTATACCTGGGTTTGTCTGTCTTTTCCCTTTTCTCCTTTCTTGTTTTTGGGACTTTGCCATCCAGTGCAACCAAGTCCTCTCTTAAAGACCTCAGCTTCCGCTTCTGTTAGCAATTCTTCATATTCGACATCAAACAATCCTGGAATAGGGCTCTCCTCAGAAAGGAGGTGGGTAGATTGAAGGAGGAAATTTGAGCAAGTGAAGATAAGCTTCTTTGTTCAGACGCAGGGGGTCTAGAAACATTGGTATAATGTACAGTTTTGCCTTCTCCCAATCATGTTTTGTGTATCTGGCAGTTTGGATTATTATGTTTTCTCCAGTTCTGATGTGTTAGCCTTACCCCTACCCCCAACTTTTGGGGTTTCTCCTGCCACAAGCAGAACTCTGAGCTCACAAGACTGTGTGGGAGCCGCAGACTCTTCATGAGTCAAATGGCGATCACAGTCCCGCCTCTTCAGATGTGCAGCAAATTTGAAGACACATGTCAGAGCGTTGCGAATTGGAACACCTCACCAGTGTGAGCTGGTGGAAGGGCAGGCAATGCCCTGGCACAAAACTGGCTGTCCTCATTCCAATTTACAAATGTAACCGAGTTTCTGAATTGACAGTTGGTGGATGCGACCCTCAGAAGACAAATTCAGGTTGTAGACAAAAAGCAGAAAGTTTTAGTTAGACTACTTTCACTTTTAAGCAAACTCTGGGGTTTGGCCATGTGCACTTAAATCCAGGTTCTTACATGAACTTTGGAAAGTGCCTTTTTACTCCAAGCTTCTCCATGGTCAGTCTCAGAAAAGTGAGCTGGTGTCAAAAGCTCGCAGCCCCTCTCCTGGATCCTGTCAGTTACGGTAGGTAAGCTGCAGTCCTGAAGTGATGTGTGTCTTTCTGTCTGTCTGTGGGCATGCTGGTATGTGTGTAGAGCTAGGACACTCCAGGATGACCTGGACAGAGAGCCTGCAGCCTGCTCCAGTTCTTGGGGACTCTATCCCTTTACTTCTTCCTGAGTAGTTTTCTTAGACAATAGCTAGACCCTTGCAGCCTGGAGGTCACTAACCTAGGTCCCAAGCTCCCAGCCAGGGCACATATAGCCCTGTGGAAGAAATTCTGGGCCTCCTCCCCACTTGGCTGCTGGTCAGGACTTTCTTCCGTCCCGGAGGGCCTTGGGAAGTCAAGGAATCCAGCTCATCTCAGCCCCTATGCAAGGATTGTGGGTTTTAAGCTGAGGTCAACTTTGCCCTAGGATTCCCTTCTCTCCTTCCTCTTGGACCTCCCAGTGTTTGTTTCACAGCTAGACACTCTGCTAAGTGATGCAGGAAATAGGCCCCTGGGAAGGCAGATATAGCCCAGCAAGGCAGATAATCAAGTGAAGCCTCAGGGTGCTGTGGGGCCTGGGACAGGTTTAGAGATAAGCGGAAATGCCAGGCTTATCGCTACTCCCCGAGTTCTTCCAGAGACCATTCTGGCCTCCCAGCCTACCTCATTTCCAGTGCTGGGCAGAATTCATCTCCAACCGGAGTAAACACTGGTCTGGCACAGCCACACTGCAGCAGGATGGGGACTCTGTGTCCTGCTCCCACACTGCATGGTCCCAGCACCAGAGGCCAGCAGCGAGCGTCAGATTACACCCAGATATTTGCGGTAAGGCCTGCTCCACGCCAGTGTACTTTGAAGTAGCCTGAGAAACAATTGAAAGGTCGTGGGACTGAAAGAGCCCCAGTGACAATTGCTTCCCAGACCTAGGTCCTCTTTGACCAAGAAATTTTGCAGAAAGCTTTAGCTGCCGGGAACAATTTGAGGATGGTCACCCTGGGGTGTTCCTAACTAATGCGGGGTGCAGTGGGCAAATGATGCCAAACGTGGCTAACCCTGAAGTAGTAGTAAACTCTGTGAGGCTTCCAGAGGTTATTTTCTTCTCTGTTTTCTGTAAAAAGCTCGGCTCAGTGAAGGGCATGTTTGCACCTTCTGAATACATGCCAGCTGAGGGTATGTGTGAGAGAGAGACAAAGAGGGCACCTGCACTAGCTTAGAACTGTGGAACCATCCTTCTCTCTTCTTTCTCTCTCTACCCCTCAACAAGGTGGAGTGCCCTGTCTTGGAGCTGCCTGGATGGAGCAGGGGGTGGGAAGAGAACAGTTTGGTCTCGAGGATGGCAGTTGAAGCAGCCCTGTGAGCTGTGCTGTGGGGAGCCTCCTGAGCTGGGATTAGAGAGGCAAAGTTAGTTCCTGGGATGCAACTGGCCCATGTGGTATTTGCATAATGTAGAAAAGAGCACATTTCTTCCAGACAGCTGCCTTTCCTCTCTTGAAAACTTCTCATAATATTTGATTTTGTTAGAAAGAGACCCTTCATTTCCAAACACATTGTTGTTATACACACACAAATCAATGAAATGTCCCAGTGTTCAGTCCCTTAGAGGCTGTGCCCTTTAATTCTCTTGCTTCTTGTCCTGGTTCTCAGAAGCAAACACATGGAAGTCTTTTGGTGGTTTCTTCCATATGCCCCCATATTTCTTCATTACCGGCTTTGTCTATTATGTATGGGCTTCTTAGTAAGATAAGTGAAGGTTTAGCTCCAGTACTCTGCCTTCCCTCTCCCAACAGACTATATTGCTGTATTTACTTCATGAAGTGTTTGCAGTACTAATAGCTAAAAGTATTTCAAAATCAATTATTGTATCAATCTCATTCTTTGTTGTAAGAAAGTTCTTTTAACCTTCCTCATTCCTTTTGCCCCCTCTTTATCTGCCATCGCGTGCTGACAGCTAACTTCTGTGCTCTTCCTATGTGTCAAGCACTGTTCTGGGGCTGGTAGAGGATTCTCACCACACCTCTTCACCCCACTGCCAACACCAGGCAATTGTGTGTATGGTTATTATTTTTAGGTCACAGAACAAGAAGTGGAGACTCAAAACAGGTTAAGTAAATACCGGCTATAATTCTAGCTAATAACTGGCAAACTCAGGAGTTAAATCCCGACAGTCTGACTCCATGTTCTTAATATTGTATACTGTCTTTTCCTTTTCAGAATCCTCCTTTTATGCAAGTTTTCATTCATCTGCTTCAACTTTGGGCCAGTACTCCTGTCTCTTGGATGTTTGTGTCTGTCTCTGTCTCTGTCTGTCTGTCTGTCTCTATCTCTCCTCCTTAAAGCAGCTTCCTTTAGGGTGTATAAAGAAATAAAAACAAAGCATACATAGATTTTTTTCATTTTTGCAAGTCACAATGTTTCACTCTGTCCTCTAACAAATTCTAAGAAGGAACGCTTTCCGATCTAGAATTCTACATGAAATCTAACTATCTTCTGGCATCCAACTGTTTTTAAATCTGGTTATTCTGGTGTCTGGTATTATTCTGATTTTAGTGCTTTTTTTTAAGAGAGCATTTGTAATTCTTTCTTTGTGCTTGTAGGGTGTGGTAGAGCATGCCTGTAGTCTTACCTACTTGGGATGCTGAGGCAGGAGCATTGTGAGTTTCAGGCTAGGCAACATAATGTTGTCTCAAAAACAGCAACAACAACAAAACCAAAAAGCTCAAGAGTCTACTTATTCTTCTAAATTTGTGTAATGGCTGCAGTATTTCTTTGATAAATTATTTTGCTCTTTCTCATTTTTCTTCCTGAAATTTCAATTAATTATATGTGAGACCAGCAGGATCCAGTCAAATATCTTTTCCCTCCTTATGAATATGCCTTCATTTTTTCAGTTTTGTTTTCTAAGATAATTCCCTTATTTCCTAATCCATAGTTTGGATTTTTGAAGTTTGGCTCTTATATTTTGAATTTCTAATATTTATCTTATATTCCATGTGATGTTTTTCCATGACATCCTCTTTTAACAGATGGAATCATCTTTCATGTACTTTCCTGGGGCTATGAATTGTAGCCTTTTTAGAACATTCTTCTGTTTCTCATTTTCTTTATTTCCTCCGTGATTATTTTTGTATATGTTTTGGTCTCCTCTTTTTATCTTGGGAGCTTTCTTGGAATATCTGGTAATCCTTCTTGCCTATGCATATTTCAGAATAAGGTACTAAAAACTTGGTGAGTAGTCAAGACTTGTTGACTACTTGGGTTTGTTGAGGAACTAGAGACTTCTAAGGGATCATCTAGTGCCAGTGCCTACAGCTATTGTAATATGGACCCAAAATAGATTGACAGGGTGGGTTCCTTGCCATGTGTCTCTGTGTAGAAGCGTGGGGAAAGAGGAGTAGACCAGGAATTGGTTCCTCAGTGTTGTGTTTCTGATCCTGTTTACCCCACCTGGGGTCTCAAGGGCTTCTCTGGGACTTTGCGGGGCATACTGACTATAGTTGTCTGGATTCATCTGTGCCCTGACCAGGCTTCTTGTTTTTCTAATTATCACTCCTTCAATAGTTTTCCATCTTCCAGAAATTCATTGATAAAACTTATTCATCAATGGATCCTCTTCCATTTTCTTTGTCACTGATTTTCTTCTTTTACTGTCACTCTAATCTAATCTCTGGAGAGGGAGATAATAAATATGGGAGGTCAATCTTTCAACTTCTGTCACAGTCTTGATATCACTTTAAAGTGAAGATGTTGCAATCTATCTCACTCTATGAAATCCAAGATTGTAAGGTAATCAGAAGACCAGGGAAGAATTTTGAGGTTCATGACAAGTTAACCCCAACTTTAGGGCAAGCAGTGAGGTCAGCCTATCTTTTTCCAGGAGTGGAGCAGCTGTCCAAGAAGGACAAAGAGTTGTTAGATTTGATGTTCCCCGTCAGTCTAGTGTGGCAGCATCTTCTCTGGTCTTCCTTCTCCTGTTTTGGGGATGCAAGTCCTCCTCTATTTTCTGGAGAGGTACCATTGCCCAAGAAGCATTGTCCCATACTTGCTGTGCCCTGTGCATCAGTGAGAGTGGAGGAGAAGCCACAAATCAGCCCTCAGGGAACTTGTGTGCACAAAATCATTTCTCCTGTAGACTGGGAAGCAAAAGGGATTCAAAGCTGGTTTTCGTGGCTGTGCCTTTTCATCAAAGAAGCTTCAAGAACTTCTTTGAGTGTGTTCCAAATGGGGACTGCCGAAGGTTCCAGAGCACACTGCTGTGACTTGTCAGGGTTTCCTGTCCTGTACCTTTTTTGATTGTTCTAGGAAAGCCAAGCTGCTGTCCCTCTCCACAGAAGTCCCCCACAGTGAGCTCACCTGTGCCATGGCCTCCTCAGTTCATTCCTTTGGTACCACTGTAGCAAACACAGCCTTGAGAATGCCAACGTGGTGGTACGTCCAAGGCAGGCAGGACAAACGGGCCCTGCTGTCCCCTGCTCTAGAACAGTAGATGACTGCAAAGGTCCCATTGCTGGTAAATGAACTTCCTGGTAAACTTGCTGCTTAAAGGAGATTCAAGACGAATTCTTCTGTAATTTAAATGACTAGCTTTAGAGACAGATTTGCGTCTGGGGCATTTGTTTGTTTCATTTGAATTTTTAAGATCTTTCCAGGGCATTGGTAACGCAGATTTGTTGGTTGAACTCCTTGTCAGTGATGGTGGTAAAGCAGTCTGTGTTAGTCAGAACTCTGTCCTGGAGACTGGGTTCTGCAGACTGATAGGAACTTCATTCCACAAACTCTGTTGGCACCAATGGGAAGAGAGACCCTAGGGTGGGCATTGGACTTCCAGAGATTTCTCTAGGCAGCCATTTCTCAAAGTTTGGTTCCACAGGGAAGTATTAAATGTGAATTATTGTGGGGGAAAGAGTGGTCCCCGTTTAGATATGGTCCCCGTTCTGTAGGTTCTTGCTCAAGTCGGGCTGTAGTACTGTGTTCCCCAGAGTTTTTTTATTAACATGTTTGCAGTACATAATGATTACATTTATCATGGGGAGTTGATGTATATCCCATTTTAATTATGTTTTCTTCCCCTACCTGGGCCTTCTATCTCTTGGTTCTCTTCTCATTTGCAAAAGCTCTATTTCCACTTTTTTCTCTCAATCCTTTTCTCATCCCATTTGCCTTCCTCCCTTCCCTCTTTCTCTGTCCATCTCTTGTTTCCCTTCTCATTTGAAAAATATCTCCCTACTTTCTATTTTATTTTGCTCTTTACTTACTTTTTTGGTTTCTCATGTAAGAGGAACCATGCAATAAAGTATTTAAACTTGTGTGTCTGACTTCTTTCACTTAACTTTATGGTTTTAAGGTGCATCCATTTTCCAACAAATGACTCAAGTTTGTCCTTCTTTGTGGCAGAGTAGTTCTCCACTGTATATAAATACTGCATTTTCTTTATGCATTCATTTGTTGATGGGCATATAGGCTGTTTCCAAGATTTAGCTATTATGAATTGTGCTGCTATAAACATGGGTATACATGTATCACTGTAATGTGATGATTTTTAACTCTTTTAGAAAGATACATAGAAGGTAATGGCTGGCTCAAATGAAATTTCTAGTTTTAGTTTTTTGAGCAATCTTCATACTGATTTCCATAGTGATTGTACTAGTTTACATTCTCACTAACAATGCAGAAGGGTTTGTTTTTCCTTGCAGCCTTGACAGCACTTATTATTATTTGATTTCTTTTTTTTTTTTTTTTTTTTTTGGCGGCACCAGGGATTGAACTCACAACCTCGCGCCTGCCAGGGCAGGCGCTTAAGGCACTCAGCCAAACTCCCGGCCCTGGTTTTTTGAGGCAGGGTCGCACTATGTAGCTCAGGCCAGCCTTGCGCTCGCGTTGTAGCCCAAGCCGGTATTATTTGATTTCTTGATGACAGTCATTCTTTCTGGGGTAAGATGGAATCTCAGTGCTATTTTAATTTGCATTTCTCTAATGGCCAGCAATGTTAAACATTTCTTGATGTATTTATTGACCATGTGTGCTTTTTCTCCTGAGAATGTCTATTCATTTCAGTTGCCCACTTTTTGATTGGGTCTTTTATTTTGGGGGATCTGTTTTTTTGTGTTGTTGTTGTTCTTTATGTATTGCAGATGTTAGTCCTCTGTTGGAGAAGTAGTTGGCAAAAATTTTTCCCATTCTGTAGGTTGTCCTTTTACTCTGTTGGTTGTTTCCTTTGGGTTCCTATACACAAATAATGAACTCACTGAGAAAAAAATTAAGAAAACAATATCATTTACGGCAGCATCAAGAAAAATTAAATACTTAGGACTTCACCTAACCAAGGAAGTGAAAGATCTCTTTAATGAAAATTGTATCACTCTGAAAAAGGAGATCAAGGGAGACATCAAAAAATGGAAAGGTGTCTCATCTTCCTGATGCGGAACCAATATAGTAAAAATGACTATAGATAGATAGATAGATAGATACCAATCAAATACCAACAGCATTCCTCGCAGATCTAGGAAACCATCCTAAGATTCACATGCAACTATAAGAGACACATGATGGCAAAAGCAACCCTGGGCAAAAGCAAAGCAGGTGGCATCACAATCCCAGATTTGGAATTGTATTATGAAGTTACTGTGATAAAACCATCATGGTACTAGCACACAAACAGACAGACTTACGAATCAACAGAGGAAGCAGAAACAATGCCAGGAACATTCAGCTGTTTGCTTTTTGACAAAGGGGCTAAAAACACATACTGGAGGAAATATACCCTCTTTAATAAATGGTGCTGGGAAAATTGAATGTCCACATTCAGAAGATTTTGAGTCTAGACTCATATATCTCACCATGTATTAAAATCAAAATGAATTAAATATCTAAATGTTAAAACAGAAACACTTAATTTGTTGGGAGATGAAATAGGTAAAACTCTTGAAGACATGGGCATAGGTAGCGACTTTCTAAACAGAGCCCCAGCAGCACAGGAAATAGTACTGAGAATCAACAAATAAGATTATATCAAATTTAAAAACTGCACAGCTAAATTTCTTTTTCCCAGGTCTTACTCTTTCTCACTCCCTTTCTTTTTCTCTTTCTTCCTGGTGTCTTTCTTTTCCAGTACTCGGGATTGAGCACGGAGTGTTTGCACTCAGTTACATCCCCAGTCTTCCTTATTTTTTATTTTGAGACAAGGTCTTTCTCAGTTGCTAAAATGCCCAGGATAGGCTTGAACTTGGAATTCTCCCACCTCAGGCTCGCGGAGTGCTGGGACTGCTTGTGTGTGCCACTGTGCCTGCCTTTGTGTGTTTGTTTTTTAATAATCACTGTAGCTGAAACAGACCAGTGCTATTTTGAGCATGCCCTAGGTCAGTGATGTTGAACCTTTTAGAAATGAGTGCCCAAATTGCAACTCAAAACCGACTTATTTATTGCAAAGTACCAACACTACAATTAAGTCTGAATCCTGAGATTTTGGTTTAGAAAAAACAGCTATCATTCAATGCTTGACTACTGGGGCAAGTTGGCTCACATGCTGACAGAGAGGGCTCTGGATGCCCACTGCAGTCTGTGTGCCACAGGTTCACTACTACTGACCTTTGTCATTCCACCCATGACACCCAGTACCCAGAAATGGGTGTGGATTCCTGTGTGTGCTGTTTAGGTGCAGCTGTCCTAACAGAGAGTGGGGATGGAGAAAGAGGGGTTGGGCTAATCTGCATTCATACAGCAAGCACATTGTATTGGTTACCTGTGTCTTAAAATAGCAAAGCCACTGAGTGGTGCTTTTGGACATCAAATTTCCAGGTCAGAGTGTGTTACTTTTACTCAGATGGAGGTCGCTGTGGAGGACGCATCCCTCACTCCACTCCCAGATCTCACAGGTTATGGTGAAACCATCCTCAGGAGACCTTGTGCCTGGGTAACCTTGGACCTGTTTTTCTCTGGATCCTCCTTTTACCTGATGAGGGGTTGGATGAAAAGAATAAGTCAAGCTGCACTTTGGTGTCATTGGAACTCAGGACCCTTGTGACCCACCTCAGCAATGAACTGAGCATCTCTGCTTATCTGCTTTATTATGATGCTTCTATGAAGCTTCATTCAAAACAGAGGTTTCTGAGGTTAAAATATTTAGAAAGCACAGGAAACGTGAGCCTCGTTGCTGTACAGGGCCCTGCTGAGTCTGTGTCAGTTTAGAAACTGGGTCTTGATATTTCAATGGTCATAATTGGGGAACTACGGGATCACTGGTAAATGTTCCCCTATGCTTTGCAGGGAACATGACCTGTGGGGGTGGGGTTGGCGAATAGCCCAGGCTGTTGTCCTTCACTTCTATTTCGAGTTTCAAGTGACTAGTGGCTGAGGGCCCTGTTGGGGAGGAGCTGCAGACTCACCCTCATGCAGTCTAAACTTGAATTTCAGGCATTGTCAAAACAGTATTTTTAATTTGCAGAAGCATCAAAGTTTTCATCATGGCAAAAGTTAATTGTTGGTTGAATGTTCTTCCATTTCTTTCCTTTTTGGTCTGGCTCTCTATTCTGAATTAGACATATGTGTGGTGGGTTAGACTTCATCTCCTCAGTGCCTGGGATCCCCAAAGCCCTGTTGTGGACTCCAGCTGATAGATATGTTACCTGAAAGCCACTTTTCTTCCAGCCTTTAGCTTCATTCAGCCTCATGAACCTCTGTCTGCCCTGGGCAGATTCTTAAAATATTTGCCCATCAGCAGTCTCTCAGAGAGGAATGTTCTACACTGCCATGATGTCAAAGGGGCCCCCAAGGAGAAGGGCCTGGGCCAAACTGAGCCTGTCACTCACAGCCCATGGCTGAGTGGGAGATAAGAAAGGCAAAGGCACAGAGAGGACCTGGCCCTCAAGCTTCCTGCACCATCCCGGTAGTAAGTGCGGGTTAGAGCTGCAGGGTAAGACAATGATCTTGCATCCACTACCTAAGTGAAAGCCGGAGGTCTGTGGTGCTTCCATTTCCTTGACCTGGCCCTTGTCAAACCTGGGCCACGATGTCAGGAGCCTCCAAGGAGAATCTGGACCCCCGGGGTCTGCCAGTGTTGGGCAAGGCCTGCCTCACTGCCATGGACAACAAGCTTAATGTGCTAAATGAGAAGGTGGACAGACTCTTGCATTTCCAGGAAGATGTCACAGAGAAACTTCACTGTGTGTGCCAGGGAATGGGCAGCCTGAAGCAAGGCCTGCAGCGGCTGGAGGCCTCCCGAGGGCTGGGCCTGGTGGGAGCTGACTGTGCTCCTGCAGCTGATGCTCAGGCTGGGTGGCCTGAGGTCCTGGAGCTGGTGAGGGCTGTGCAGCAGGATGGTGTCCAGCATGGTGCTAGGCTTGAAGCCCTCTTCAGGATGGTGGTGGCTGTGGACAGGGCCGTCGCTCTGGTGGGGGCTGCATTCCAGAACTCAAAGTTGGTGGATTTCATCATGCAAGGGAGGAAAGGCAGCCTGGCTGATGTCCCTGAGGAGGTTGGTTCTGTTTTCCCTGCCCTGGTTGGAAGGGAGGCCCAGGTGTGTGGGGTGAGGGTTGGAAGTTCTGGCCAGGTAACTAGTCTTAGAAGAACTGGAGCAATGCCATCCCCTTCTTGTGCTCCCATGTGCCCCGTTGATGGAGAAAAGGAGAGATTGAACCTTAAAGGTGATGGGTGGATTTCCAGACAGTCTGCTGACTGCCGCTCTGACTTTGATGCTTCTGCAAATTAAAAATACTGTTTTGCCAATGCCTGAAGAGGCAGTGTGCTAACCAGGACAAGGTCTGGGGCAGCCCCAGGCTCAGTGCGCCAAGATATGTTGCACGGTGATGGTTAAGGAGAGGTGCATGCTAACCTTCTTAACTCCTCTGGGGCTTCTCTTCCCCTCAGAGATCCTTCCTGTTCTTTCACACCTGGGTTGGGAGACAGGTGGGGAATGGTCAGTTTTTCCTGACAGAGCCCCTGAGCAGAAACACAATCCCTGCTTCCTGTCCCTAGCTTTGTGCTTTGTCCCAGAGTGGGTGGAATGCGCAGCTGCCTGTAGGGAGATGAGTGTTGACAGTGACCCATGGGGGACAACAGAGGCAGGAGCCAGAGCCCGAGGGTGGAGGATGGCATTTCTGGAAGGGGATGCTTCCAAGGGTTGCATAATCAAACCTGCTGGAAGGAGAAAGATGGGGGTATGTAAAGGAAACACCCTGTTTGGGAACAGTTGAGGGTCAGCCACTTAGCAACACTTAGCTGGCCTAGAGCGACTTGTTTGAGATCCCTGCATTACTGACTAGCCACTGGCAGGGAATGGGGTCTAACAGGGTTCATATTGTCTGTGTGTCAGCTACTGAGGCTGTCACAGGAGGGAGCCTTTCCCAGCCCAGCCAGAGCTCCACCTGCTCCACCTTGCCCTTCCCCTCCCTGCCCTGCATCACCCCCCAGAGAAGCCCCCACCCCAGCTGTCTTGCTGGGAGAAGTGACTTCTGCAGGGGCTCTTGCTCCTGATAACCAATCGCAGCTTTAATAAAGAAAACTAATCTAATAAACACATCCAATTCCTAGCTTTAAAAAGAAAATCAAATTAATAACATATAAGAAAAAAATACTCATGACAGAGTACCATGGGTTTAGTTTCCTGAAACAAAACAGAACCTAGGAAAAACTTCCATATAGAATGAAAAGTGTGCATCTGCCTCCAGTCCCACACCCTCTGTCCCCAGGACAATTCCCCTTTTTCCTACAAGCAACTATAGGTATCGGATTTTTCTGAGTTCTCTCAGATGTAGGCTGTGCATCTGTAAGCACATTGGTGTAACTGTTAGCCTCAGTGTTTTGTTTTCACCCAAATATTCATGTGTGCTGACCTTGATTTTTGAAAAAAAATTTACTTAATGTATTTGGGGTATTCTTTCATATTTATAACTAGAAAATTTCCTTTTCTTACTTCTTAAAGTTACATAGTACAACATCTTGGGGAATGTGTCTTAATTTGCCGATCAGTTACATATCATTGTTTTTACTATGCCATTTTTAGCTTTTATAAATAATGATGCAGTGAATATCCATAGGTGTATGTTTTTTAACGCAGTGTGAGTTTATCTGTATGATACTTTCATAGGAGTGGAAATACTAAACCAAAGGGTAAACTTGTATCAATTAAAGCCAAATCAACCTTGAAAAAAGTTATTCCAACTTAGTCTCCTAACCATAACATGAGAATCCTTGTCACCTCCACCGTGACTAGTAAAGCATATTGTCCAATTTTTAAAATTCTTTTCCTGGCCAGTAAATACAAAACAAGACCTTACTGTGCATATATTTTAATATGAAAACTTCAAACATTTATAAAAACAGAGATTAGTATACTCATTTCTTGTTACCCATGGGGGATTGGACCCCTTTTCATACCAAAATCCATTTATGTTCAAGTCTCTTATATGAAATGACACAGTATTTACATATAATTTACCCACCTCCTTTTATACACTTCCCAATCCAGAAATCACCTCTCGATTACTTACAATAGTTAATACAATGTAAATGCTGTGTAAATAGCTGTTGTATTACATTATGACTAATGAAAAAGCCTGTGGATGTTCAGTACAGTTGCAATCTTCTCTCCCAGATGTTTTCTGTCTGAAGTTTGGTGCATTCTCAGATGAGGAACCCATGGCTACAGAAGGTCCATGTGGAATGAAACCTGTTATCCATCTCTCAGTCCCATGAACTGGAGCCCACAGTTATTCTGTCTATTTCCCACTCACTTCCCATTTTGCCCTGTCTAGATTATTTTGAAGGAACTCTAAGACATTTAGATTATGTCTTTCACAAACATTTTAGAGTCATATCTAAGAGATAAGGGTTCTTTTTTAAAAGGTAGCCTATTATTGTATCTAAACAGTGAAAGGTGATAATTTCTAATATTACCAAAGTCAGTTTTCACATTTCTTGTCTTGTGCTCTATAAAATTTTTATAGTTGGTTCACATCAAATCAAAATAAAGCAGTTGGTTATATGTCTCTTGAAAGCTAACTCTTCTTGTGAATTCATAAAAATTTTTAAAGATTTTTGCTAAGGAGAACTTCAAACACAACCAAAATAGATAGAAGGATATATCTGTAGTTTTAATTTATATTTCTTTTACTAAAAGATTGAACACAGTTCATACGTTTAAAACCCTTTGTATTTTTGTTCATGTCCTTTTCCTTTTTTTCTGTTTTGTTTTTCTGCCTTGCCCTTGTAGATTTATAACAGTTCTTTATATATTAATGATGTTAGCTGTTATGTTGCAAATATTTAGGCATTTCTGGATGAGGGAAGTCATACAACTTTCTCTTCTCTTGGTTTTTGCTACATTTCTTGTCTGCATTGTTCCTCTGGGCACATCATGGGTCACTCTCTGGTCCTTGTGTTCATACACATATCAGTAGCTATCTACAGGTGTGCATCCAGTCTCCAAACTGGATGTCAGCTTCTCACTGGGCTGTGATAGGAAACCCCTACCTCCCTGGCTGGCCTCAAGGGAAGTGTTCAGAGGATGGACAGTGAATGCGACCCAAGCACAGCTATGTGACACATTCTCAGTGCTGAAGACTGAGTTATGGAGGCATTCTGAAGGCCTTCTTTGTGTCTTCCAAGAGAATAGGGGCACAGCGGTCACCTGGGAGTTGAATTAAATCCTAGCCCTGGCTGTTAAATTTGAAAATTATGCCAAGACTTTGCGAAGGTCATGTTTGGATCTTTTGAAGTACTCAGCAGCACTCTGTTTGGTTGTAACAATGGATTGGATTATTTCTAAAAGCCGGGGGCTCTCTCAGGAAAGATAGATTTAGGGTTAAACCAGGGTGGGGAGCCAGAATCACAGTCAAGCTCTTCGGAACCATGAACTCCCCAAAACGGGGTTTGAGGTCTCCCCTGTTTCTGCACACACAGACAAGGCAGGGAGCAGAAAGTCAAGTCCTGGAGACAGAGGCTCGGCTCCGTGTGTGTGTGTGTGTGTGTGTGTGTGTGTGTGTGTGTGTTGAGGCTTACATGCACTAACACAGAGTGAGGGAGAGGACAGTGTGAGCACAGTAAGGTTTGCCAAAGGACAGTCCCTCTCCTGGCAGGTGAAATAGGAGGAGGTCTGTGAAAATGCCTGCTGTTCTCCCCAGCAGTGGGGCAGCAGGACAAAGCCTGCAGAAGAGTCCAGTAGAGCTCTGTGCTGAGCAGTCTGTGCTACACTGATGGCATTGGTAACAATCATAGCAACAACACATAGCATGTTTTGTTAAGTGCCTGCCACACGCTGGGTGCTGGGCTGTGTATTCACTGTGTGTTGTGTCCTTACCATTCAAAGGTTGAAAGTTGGCATCCTGGAGTCCTGAAGGGTGAGCACGGGTAGTAAGATTCCAGGAAGCAGGCACAGCATAGGAGGAACAGTGGAACCAATCCTCAGCAAGGTCATTTGAGAGCGGTAATGTCTGCAGCAACTCAGGAACTGCCCTAGCTGATTTTTGGCATCTAAGCATAGAGTTGCCAGATCTTTTGATTTTTTTCAAGAGAAGCAAGGAAACTAGAATTTTTTCTAATCCATTTTATTAAGGCATAAGAATAAAATAATACTTATTAAGTATGATTTATATATAATGAACCGCAAACACATACAAAATATGCACATTTTAAGTACACAGTTCAACAAATCTGTACACCCAAGTAAACACCACCACAATCAAAACAGAACAGGGTAGAGCACTTGTCTCGCACGCACGAGGCCCTGTGCTCTACATACACATGTGATTCTATCACCCCTAAGAGGGTCCTAAAATTTAATCTAAATGTACAGATTTTAAATGTTAGAAACAAACATTTCTTAAATGCTGCATAAGCCATACAGAATGTATCCTGAACCATTCTCGGTCTCAGGGCTCCCAGTTAAGGATGTCTGTGGCCAAGGCAGGAGAAAGGCCCTTTAGGGGCGTGTCCCATGCCTGGGGGCCCAGCAAGGCTCTGGGCTATGATCTGAGTTGCTGCCATGACTGGGACCAAGAGCCAGAAGTCACATTAGGGTCAAGGCCTCTAAAAGCGCTGGGCCCAGCAAGAGTTGAGCATGTAGGAATATGTGTGTTCGAAGGCTCCCTGTGGGCTGTTTTGCGCCTGAAAGCCCAGGTTCACCAGACCCTGGTCCTGCACAGACTCAGATTTGAGGGAAAGCTGTTGGGAGCTGCTTTGGGCCGCACCTGCCATCTGCACAGTGGGTTCATTTGACATGGAGCGTTCTTGGCTTTGGGCAGATCCCAGTTTGCAGATGATATGTGAGATGCAGAGAGGCAATGGAGTTTGACCAAGTGGGGAGGATGGGTGAAGCGAGTGGAGAGTTCATGCTCCCAGCCTCACTGTGTCCTGGAAAAGGGTAACTTGGGGTCTGTCACGTGGCTGCCGGGGTCATCAGCATAGCACTCTTTGCCCACTAAACAGGGCTTTCTTTGTTGGAGGTCAGGATCCAGGACCCCTATGGGGCTGGCCTTGCCCATCACCAGCAATAAACAAGGTTTGGAAGGGATTTGAGTTCTGGCTTTGAAACTGGGTCTTGCTTTACGACCTTGGGAAGGCCTCCTTGCCCTTATCCCTAAATGATAATAAATAGTATTTGCCTTCTAATATTATTGGGACCAATGCCTAATAACCTGAATACCTTTATCTATGTACGTGGTAGGTTTACAAAGGTTTCCAACTTGGATGATGCTGGTGATGTTGATTGTTTCTATGGTTATTATTTTAGAACAAAGAGCCAGTGGAAGAGAAGGGAGCAAAACCACAGCATGCGCTGAGCACCAGGGCTATGCAAGCTGGCGTCAGGGAGCCTTGGGAAGGTGAGTGGGCCCATCTGCTGTCTCTCATGTAAAAATACAACATCACCCAAAGTGGGACCAGTGGAAAATTGTTGAAACTGCTTTTTCCTTATTTTGCAGTTCTCTTTGTCTTTTATGTGCACACTGCTACAAATGTGTATAGTCAACTGCAATGTTTTGAAAGCACTTGGAGCTGAGCGTGGTGCCACATGCCAGTTACTTATGATGTTAGAGTTGGGAGGATTACTTGATCCCGAAATTCAGCAACAGCCTGGGCAACATAGTGAGACCCTGTTAAGAAAATAAAGAGTGTGGTCAGGCATAGTGGCACACACATGTAGTCCCACCACTCGAGAGGCAGAGGTAGGAGGATCATGGTGAGTTTGAGGTCAACCTGGACTACATAGTGAGACCCTGTCTCAAAAAATAATAATAATTAATTTCATTAAATTTAAAAAAAAGAAAAAAATGAAATAACTCAGAATATCTCCTTTCCTTGTAGGCCATGACACCAACTTGATAATAAACTTTATTTTATTTCATTTTGCTTTACTTCCAGTGTAGAAAAAGGGAGTGCTGCTTACTGCCAGCATTCGTTTAATTTTACATAAACATGGTCTTTGAGGCTGAAGCAAGTCCAACTGGTTTTTAATGTGAAAATAAAATATGAGAACTTTTTAAAGCCAGGCATAGTGGCCTACACATGTAATCCTAGTACTTGGGTGGCAGAGGCAAGAGAATTTCACAAGTTGAGGGTCAACCTGAGCTATACAGCAGGATCCTGTCCCCTCCCCCAAAGAGAGAGAGAGAGAGAGAAAGGAAGACATATGATGGTTAGTAAGGGATAAGGCTACAAATGTATAACTATCCCATGAGTTATGTGGTATATATGTTATAGCCACAAATATTCCTAATGAATATCCCTTTTTTATTTTTATTTTTTAGTACATGTTTGCTGTACATGCAGTTTACCATCATCTTGGAGAGTGGGTACATATACAAAGTATAATTTGTTCCTGTCTGTAATCCACTTCCTCTTCCCTACCCCTCCCCCCCATCCTCTTTTAATCCCCCTCTCTCCCTAGCAAATATTCTTGGGGCAAACGAAATGAGTTGTATGTTTGTAGACTGCTTTTCTAAAGTTTCATTTTCAGCCAGGCATGGTTGTTCACACTTGTAATCCCAGCACTCAGGAAACTGAGGCAGGAGGATCACTCTGAGTTTGAGGTCA
This sequence comes from Dasyprocta punctata, assembly GCA_004363535.1. Lineage (NCBI taxonomy): Eukaryota > Metazoa > Chordata > Mammalia > Rodentia > Dasyproctidae > Dasyprocta > Dasyprocta punctata. The sequence continues at coordinate 38,104 of RJWM01009904.1, read as the reverse complement.
GCTTGGGCAACATAGCAGGATCCTGTCTCAAAAAACAAAACAAAACAAAAGTTTCAGTTTTCTATTTAAATTTTACATGATTCCACAGTCAGATTAACAAAACAAGGTACCTTAGAAGAAGTCCAGCTTCTATCCTTGTTTCCTGTACCACCTTCTTCCCCTATATATAACTGTCTAAAAACATTTGTCTTCCATTCTGTTGAGCTCCAGTCTACACGCAGCACACGCTAAGTGGTTCTATGCGTGCGTGTGCACACACGTTCTCCCCACAGGATCTGTACCCCATTCTCCACTTCACTAGTTTTTACTTCCAGTGTATTCTGAGATCACTCCACAGCTGCCTTTGGAGATAGTGATTTCTCATTTCCATGGCTGTACAGCATTCCATTGTGTGGTTGCACCCCCATTCAGACAGCCTCCCAACAGTCATTTGAGTTATTTTTGGTCTTTGCCTATTATGAACATGGGGCAATGAATGCCTTGGGCACTTATTTTGCAAGGTCTTTGTCACGAACTCTTCCCAGTGTGAGCTTTTTTTACCTTGTCTGTTTTCCTGTAGAGAGCCAAATGCTGTATCTGCCTGATGGGACAGCGGAAAGGCTGCTCCCCACCAGAGCATCAGGGACAGGAGCGGACCTTCTTGCCCAGGCAGGGATCTCACCAGGGCAGGGAGATGGGGTCCCTGACACAGGCCAGGTATCCCCTAGTGTTCCGCTGCTGCCCACAGAGGCCTGTGCCAAAGTTCCGGAAACCTCCAGCGAGAAGCCCGGGAATGGCCTGGAATCATCTGCAGCACCTAACAGGGTTGGTGAGGCCCCCACCAGCCAGGAGACGGCATCAAGTGCAAGACCAGAGGCATCATTCAGCAAGCTGGATGCTCAGCCTTCAGAAGAGGGCATGAGGTTGACAGCAGGGCCCATCCCTCCGTCTGCAAGACCTCTGGGGCCAGGAACCCTGGCCGGGACAGCTCACAGCGGTAGAGAAGTGCCTCGCAGGTAAGGGGAGCACATCCATGCTGGGGAAGGGAAAAGGTTAACAGCTGCCCTCAGCTGCAGCACGGCCACTAGGCCAGGGCCGTGTGTTGAGTGACTACCATACGCATACAACTAGGCTGGCTTCCTGGAGGGAAGACCCCATGAATGGGAGCCTAGAGGACTGGTTTGTAACCTGCTACCCACTAGAATTCCCAGGGAGACTGATGCTCAGAGATCCTGATGCAGTTCTCCTGGAGTGAGTCTTGGGCATTGTTTTTTATTTTGGTGTGTTTGCTTGCTTGTTTGTTTGTTATTTTGTTTTGTTTAGCAGTGTTGGGGGGTCAAGCCTGCAGTCTTGTGCATGCCAGGCAAGTACTGTACCACTGAGCCACACCCCCAGTTCTATTTTAAAATTATTTTTAAAACACACTCTCCAGGTTAGCAGGGATGAGAACTGCCTGCTCTTAAATTGTGTGCTCTTAAATCCGTAGTAACAGTTAGAAGGTGGGGCTCACAATCTCTCTCACAGGCCAGCAGGGACCACACATTTCATAGGCATCGCCTCATTTATTCTCACGATGCACTCATCTAGCAAGTGGTTGTTGCTCCCTATTTTACTGAAAAGGAAACAACCTCAGAGTGCTGTGACCACACACCTGGGATTCAGATTGGGATCCGAGTCCAGGTCTCTGGTCAGAATCAGTTCCCCTAACTGTGCAGTGGTTCCTTGGGCCAGCATTTAATTAAATCCTCAGTAATACAAGCATGGGGAAGACACACAGACTGGGTTGGCTCGATCCAGGGGCAGTGCTTTCAGGAGGATTACACCGGAGGCCCTGGACGTGGAGTTGTGCAGCTGATGATGCTCAGGAACTTGCTGACTCCCAGGTGCACCCTCATTCTGCAGTCGTTACCCTGTGGGGTGACACATGCTTATTGCAGGGTGCACTGAAAGGTACTAGGCCTTCCTGTTTTCTCTCAGAGGGATTTGGTGTCCCTTTGCCTGCCCTGGGCTGCCCTTCACTTTGACTAGGACTCCACAGCCTGGCTCGGAGGCAGTTGGTGTCTGTGTTTGCTATGGTGACTGGCAGAGTGGTCCAGACTGTCTGTCTGCCTTTGTTCTCACAGGAAAAAGGAGCCTCGCAGGAAACCTGGCAAGCCTGAGGGAGGGGCTACCAGCAGGCATCGCTGGGGCCAGGCCAGGACTCTAAATATGGAATCTGGGGCTGGGTGTGAACTTCCCTTGAACTGGTTAGGGGCTCAAAATAATTCTGAATGAGCCGGGCATGGTGGCTCATGCCTTTAATCCCAGCACACGGGAGGCTGAGGTAGGAGGAGTGTTGTGAGTTCGAGGCCGGCTTGAGCTACAACGCGAGCGCAAGGCTGGCCTGAACTACACAGTGCGACTCTGCCTCAAAAAAAACGAGGGCCAGGAGTTTGGCTCAGTGACTTAAGCGCCTGCCTGGCAGGTGCGAGGTTGTGAGTTCAATCCCCAGTGCCGCAAAAAAAAAAAAAAAAAAAAAAAAGATTCTGAATGAGAGGAAAAGATCTCTACCTCAGTTTTAGCCCCTAAGCTGAATTCTAGGCACTAGCAGGTGGGAGGAAATGAGGTTACTACCTGCCCTCTCTTCCTCAGTGTGTGACTATATTTTCAGGAAACCAGATTGTAAACTCAGAGTCAGCTATGATTGGTAGGGATTTTCTATGTAGAATGTGCTGAGGCCATATCTGAACTTGGTGGCACCGAGTATTGATTCCAGCCTTAAAAAGGAAAGAAATTCTGATGAATAGTAAACATGAGTGAACTTGGAGAACAACACACTAAGTGAAATAAACCACTTATAGAAGATAAATAGTGTATGATTTCACTGAGGTAACTAGAGTAGGAAGAAAGCTTACTGTGGAATAGTGCAGTAGTAATAAAGCTTTGGACACTAAAAGTGGCATGTATCTTAGTTACTTTTTTTCTTTGCTGAGATAAAATACCTGACACTCAAAGTTAAAAAAGGAAAGGTTTATTTCAGCTCAGAATTTGTAGAGGTTTCAGTGCATAGTTAGCTCACTCCAAAGCAGAGTGGCATGGCAAAGGGACATTGCAGAGGAGAAACAGTTCACGGCATAGCAGGGCAGGCAGAAGGCAGCTAGCAGTGAAGTTGCAACCAGCGAGTAGCAAGCGGCAAGTGATGGCAGCCGCCCTCTTTCTGTGCCTTGCATTCTGTCTAGGCTATTCGCCCTTCAGGCAGGTAGCGTTCACACCAGAGGAGGGCCTTCCCATTATCCATACCCAGATCTAATCACACACCCTGATCCCAGCATTGCATACTCTAGAGTCAACCACCTCTGAAAAACCTCACCTGTATGGGGTTTTGAGGGGACATCTAGATACCAGCCATAACAGCATGGAACTGCATAGCTGTGGCTTTGGGACCACTGCATGTCCCACAGAAGGGAAGAGCAAAGACGGAAGAATTGGTGCTGGCTTTCTCAACTGACCATGGAATATTCCTCCACAACTACCTTACCAATTTCTTGGGTCCCTCAGTCTTGGAAGAGGCCCAAGGTAGGTTTGGGGTGGCTTGACTTTTATACTCCCCTTCCCACAATAGTTCTGCAAGCTGGCATTGGATGCTTTCTGCCTCCTGCCCAATGCTTGACTCTTGACAGGTTGCCAATCCCTTAGTGCCCACAAAGGGTCAGGTGCTGCCCTCAGAGGTCCAGCAGCTCAGAGACCTGAAGAAAAGCCTTAGTATTTTTTCTCTTTCTAAAATTGTAATAAAAACACATAACATAGAATTTACCATTTAGGGGAGCAGCTAAGGAGAGAACCCAGGGCTTCCCATGTGGTAGGCAAGTGCTGCGCCACTGAGCTACGCCCCAGCCCATCTTACCCACTTCTAAGTATGTGATTCAGTTGTGTCATGTGTGTTCACACTGTTGAGAAACAGACCTACAGAAATTTTTCATCTTACAAACTGAAACACTGCACCCATTAAAGAATGACTCCTCATTTCTCATTCCCATCGCTGTTAGGTAACAGGTATGAGAAATGGCAAGTTGTTCTGGTAAGCACCATTCTACTTTCTATCTTTGTAACTTTAACTACTTGAGTTACCTCTTCCCAGTGGAATCATACAGTATTTATCTTCTTGTGCCCATTTATTTCAATTAGTAGTTGTCGTTAGGGTTCATTCATGCTGTACAATTTGTCAAAATTGTTTTCCTTTTTAAGGTTAAATAATATTTGATTGTATGCACATTCCACGCTCTGTCCATCCACTCACCTCTCAGTGGACATCTGGGCTGCTCCCACCCTGTGGCTCTTGTGCATAAAGCTATGAACATGACTATGCAAATGTCTCTCAGACTTTTTGCTTTCAGTGCTTTGGGATATATACCCAGAAATGGAATTCCTGGAGAGTAGACTATGCCACTTTTTAAAAAAAATTTTTAAAAAGAAAAAAAAAAAAGAAGAGAAAAACAAAAAACAAAAGAGACAAACAAACAACAAGAACGACAAAAAACCCCAAAACAATACCAATACAGGCTTTCAAAACAAGATGATAGGAATTCAACAATGGTTGTTAGAGTACATATAGCTATCTTCAGGAGTTGCTTAGATTACCAGATACAGACATACAAAAATGATTAAATCATATGAATAATAGTGGTTCTTTCCTAAGAAGTAATACAATTAGTAGCATAATCATCTTAGCTATCTTATGTAAACATATAAAGTTTATATATTTCCCTTTTCCCCTCTTTCTTTTCTCCTTTCCCCTATCGCAGTTACTTTTCCCCTTTGAACAGTTTCTTACCCTTGCACAATATCTATTGTAGATTCTGGATCTTACTTACTCTTTCAGTTTCTTACACTGGGGAGACAATATGGTATTTGCACGGTGAGTCTAATTTATTTCACTTATGAGTATGGTCTCAAGTTGCATCCATTTAACTATAAACGTCTAGATGCGATCTTTTTTTATAAGTAGTACTCCACTGTATAAAAATGCCACATCTTTTTTTTCCATTCCTCGGTTGATGGGCATTTGTGTTGTTTCCAAGATTTAGCTACTACAAATTGTGCTGCTATAAATATGGGTGCACATATATCGCTGTGGTATGGTGTTCTCAATTCTTCTGGGAAAATCCCCAGAAGCGTGGTTAGCTGGGTCCAATGGGACCTCTATTTCTACCTTTTTGAGGAATCTCCACACTGATTTCCACAGGGGTTGCACAGTCTACACTCCCACCAACAGTGGAGAAGGGTTCCTTTTTCCCCACATCCCCACCAATATTTGTTATTGGTTGATTTCTTGATCTTGGCCATTCTTTCTGGAGTGAGATGGAATCTCAGTGTTGTTTTAATTTGCATTTCCTTAATGACCAATGATGCAGAGCATTTTTTCATGTATTTATTTTCCATTTGTATTTCTTCATCTGAGAAGTTTGTTTTCATCTCAGAGGCCCATTTTGGGATTGGGTCCTTGAATTTAGGGGGCCCAATGTTTTTCAATTCTTTATATGTACTAGATAGAAGCCCTTTATCTGAAGGACAGTTGGTTGAATTATTTTCCCATTCTGTGGGTTTTCTTCTTGCTCTTTTGGTGATTTCTTTTGATGTGCAAACATTTTTTAATGGGATGAGATCCCAGTTGTTGAGTCTTTGAAGTACTTCCTGTGCAGTTTGCATTTTATACATCGATTCTTTGCCTACTCCTATGTCTTTAAGATTTCTACCTACCTTGTTTTTCAGTATACTTAGTGTTTCTGTTTTAATTTTTAGATCTTTGAACTATTTTGACTTTAGTTTAGTGCATAGCGATAGACATGGGTCTAGTTTAGTTTTTGAACTATGGAAAGTCAGTTTTTCCAGTACCACTTATTAAAGAGGCTGTCTTCCTTCCAGTGAACTTGTTTGTCCCCTTTGTCACAGATAAGGTGACTGACTCTGTTTGCAGTTGTGACTGTATCTTCTAATCTATTCCATTGATCTTCAGGTCTGTTTTTATTCCAGTCCCATGCTGATTTTATCACAGCAGCTTTGTAGTATAATTTCAAGTTAGGGGTTGTGATGCTTCCTGCTTTGCCTTTGTTGCTCAAAATTGCCTTTACTATTCTGATCTCTTGTGGTTCCAGATGAATTTTAGGAATGTTTTCTCTAGATCTGTGAGGTACGCTAATAGTATTTTGACAGGAATTGCATGAAATCTGTACAACAGTTTTTAAAATTTTTTAATTTTATTTTAAAGTGGATAAAACAGAATAAAACCAATCAAAACAAACCACTGTAAAAGATATAGGACTTCAAAACATGAAATCAACAGTAGTTACCATAATGCCTTTTATGTCTTCAAAACAACTGCAGATAACTTTGGACATAGTAAAAATCAAACAGAAAAGAATAGATTAGAAATGATAAAAACAAAACAATGAATGCAATAAAGGATTTCAAAACAAGCCAATAGCAAATCCAAAATTGCTACCATAATATATCTTGCTATCCTTGAAATAGCTTCTCCTGCCATCGGATTTAACATAATCAAACAAAACAAAAGAGAAAAAACCCAACCCAACAAAACAATGGAAACGATACAGGACCTCAAAAGAAGAACATAGGGAGTCAACAATGGCTGCAGCCCTCAGAAGGAGATTCCCCCTAGATGTCACACTGCACACTGCTATCCTCTGAACCTATGATCAGACCACTGGCCCTAGATCTGCAGTGTTAGTGGAACACCAGAGCATCACAGGCATCCAATTGCATTTCACCTCAATAGCTATCATCACAGCCTGGGTCTCTCCAGATAAGCTGGTCACTTATGGGGGGAGGGGATTGGTACTGGGGTCTGGATGTTTCCAGTCCAGCCATAGCCTGTGCATGGTTCCCAGACTGGGCTTGTTTGCTGATGCAGCCATTGTTCTCTCTCCCCCCAGTCCACAAATGGTGCTGACGCATGGGGAGAGACTTGGGTCTAGCTGTTCCCAGTCTGGTGGTGGCCTGTGCGTGGCACTGGTTCCCAGACTGGGCTTGTTTGCTGGTTGTACAACAGTTTTTGAAGAATAGCGATTTTCACACTGTTTGTTCTTCCTATCCATGACAAGGAATGTCTTTGCATTTTATGAAATCCTCTTTGATTTCTTTTTTCAGAGTATTGTAGTTTTCAATGTATAAATCTTTTGCTTCCTTTGTTAGATTGGTTCCTAAGTATTTAAATTTTTTTCAGTGCTATTGTGAAGGATTTGGTTTCTCTTATTTCTCTCAGTGAGTTTGTTGTTTGTGTACAGGAATATTATTTATATTTGAGTGTGGACTTTGTATCCTGCTACATTACTGAATTTGGTTATTAGATCTAGAAGTCTTTCAGTGGAGTTCTGGGGGTCTTCTATGTAGAGTATCATGTCATCTGCAAATAATGATAATTTAATTTCTACTTTTCCTATACTTATTCCTTTTATTTCTCTCTTGTCCAATTGCTCTGGCTAATGTTTCCAGAACTATATTGAATAGGAGTGATTATAATGGACATCTTTGTCTTGTTCTTTATTTTAGAGTGAAAGCTTTCAGTTTTTGTCCACTTATTATGATGTTGGCTGTTGATTTATCATACATGGCTTTTATAAGATTGAGGTAAAGACCATTCATTTTGATTTTCTGTAGGGTTTTTTTTTATCATGAATGAGTGTTGAACTTTATCAAAAGCTGTTTCTGTATCTATTGAGATGATCATGTGATTCTTGACTTTGGCTCTGCTGATATGGTGTAATACATTTATTGATTTGCATATGTTGAACCATCCCTGCATTCCTGGGATGAATCTCATTTGGTCATGATTTATAATTCTCTTGATGATTTGCTACATTCTGTTTGCTGGTATTTTATTGAGGATTTTTGCAACTATGTTCATTAGAGAGATTGGCCTGTAGTTCTCCTTTTGGTTGGGTCTTTCTCTGGTTTAGGTACCAGAGTAATACTTGCCTCCAAGAATGAGTTAGGGAGAATTGCGTCCCTTTAAATTTCAATGAAGAGTTTGAGGAGTTTCGGCATTGTCTTCCCTAATTTCTTGTAGAATTCAGTTGTGACTTCTTCAGGACCTGGGCTTTTCTTTGTTTGTAAGGTTCTAACTACATTTTCAATTCCATGAACTGAAATTGGGTTATTCAGCAGTTTTACATCACCTTGATCCAGCTTTGGTAATTCAGATGTTTCTAAGAATCTGTCCATTTCTTCTGTGTTATTGAACCTATGAGAGTAAAGGTTTTCAAAGTAGGTATTGATGATCTTCTGTATTTTCACAGGATATGTAATAATTTCACCCTTTTCATTTTCATCACATGAATTTGAGTTTTTTCTTTCCTTTTTTTTTATAAGGTTGGCTAGGCATTTATCAATTTTATTTATTCTTTTAAAGAACCATGTCTTTGATTGATAAATTCTTTGTACTGTTTTCTTAGTCTCAATTGTGTTAATTTCTGCTCTGATCTTTATAATTTCCTTCTTTCTTTTGGCTCTGGGTTTGACTTGTTCTTCTTTTTCTGGATATTTGAGGTGCAGCATTAAGTTGTTTATTTGAGCTCATTTTGTTTTCCTGATATGAGAATTCACTGCTATGTATTTCCCTGTTAAGACTGCTTTCATTGCATCCCACAAGTTCAGGTAAGTTATATTTGTATTTTCATTTGCTTGTGGATTTTTTAAATTTCTTCTTTAACTTCCTCTGTGATCCATTGATTATTCATGATGGTATTCTTTAATTTCCATGAATTCATGGAGTTTTTGCAGTTTCTTTTAGCATTAATTTCCAATTGCATGGCAGTATGGTCAGATGATACGCATGGGATAATTTCAGGTTTTTTGCATCTACTTAAGCATGTTCTATGGGCTAGTATATGGTCTATTTTGGAGAATGTCCCATGTGCACCTGAGAAGAATGTGTGTTCTGATGTCATTGAGTGGAATACTCTGTACACATCTACTAAGTCCATTTGTTCACAAGTTTGATCAGTATTGTTATTCGTTTGCTGATCTTTTTGTCTAAAGTTCATCTGTCTCTTTGTGACAATGGGGAGTCAGGGTCTCCTGTTATAATTGTGTTATTGCTTATTTTATTTGTCATGTCTATTAATATTTGTCTTATATAGCTGGGTGCTCCTGTATTTGGTGCATATATGTTTAAGATTGTTATCTCTTCCTCTTGAAGTTTTCCCCTAACCAGTATGTAGTGACCTTCTTTACCTCTTTTGATCATTTTTGGTTTGAAGTTCCCACTGTCTGCAAATAGAATATCTACCCCTGGTTTTTTCTGGGTTCCTGTTGCGTGAAGTATTGTTTTTCATCCTTTGACTTTCAGTCTATGAATTCCCTTTTGAGTTATATGGGTTTCTTATATACAACATATGGTTAGATTTTGTTTCTTGTTCTATTCTGCCAGTCTGTTTCTTTTAATTGGTGAATGGAGGCCATTTACATTAATGGTTATAACTGATATATATTGGCTTATTTCTGTCATGTTATCTTTCTGCTTTTGGTTCTTTACCTTCTACCTTTAACTGTTTGCCCTGCTTTATGTCTTTTTCTGTTGTTGTTCTTGAAATTGTAAACATTTTTATGTTTATCTAGATACAAAGGCATGCTTATTCTTAACATTTTGCAACTTGAACATTAACACAGCTCAACAATCCTTAAGAACCAGCATTAAGTCTATCAACATTGTATCACATTAGAAACACAACATTTTGTCCTTGGACCCCCAAAGACTCATGCACATCCCTTTATGCAAAAGGCATTTAGTACACCTTCAAGAATTGCCAAAGTTCTAACAGTTTCAGCGTTGCTGAAAAGTTCAAGTTCCAAATCTCTTTCAAGATGGGAGGCAAACTCAACTGTGAGCCCCTGTACAAATGAAAACCAAGTTAAACACTTCCAACATATAATGAAACAAGATAAACATTACCATTCCAAAGGGTAAAAATGAGATACAAAGGATTGGGATCAAAGGAAGTCCAAAATCCAGCAAGGCAAACATTAAGTCCTGGAGTTCCAGGCTCAGCATCTGAAGCAATCTGGTTATAATCTCCAAAATGCTTGAGTGACTCCACCCCCATGGCACTTCCAGGGGCTTTAGCTCCCACAGCTTGTCTATTGGACTGGCTTTGCTCCCTCATTACAGGTTTCCTTAGACAATCCATGCTCCTGGCTTTTCCAAACTTCTGGGTTCTTCATTGCACCTTTGACTTCACACACACAGCTTCACACACTGCCCTCTTAGAAGCACACTGCTTGGCCTCCCAGGCCTCATGAAATCAGTGTGTAAGCCTTTTAACCTCAGAACTCTTCCATTCTGTAGGCACCTAAAACCACCACCACATGGATGATACTGAGGTCTGCTGCTAGCTGGAGCAGTAGCCAGGCTTTCCTCTCTCTTGGTTGTAGGGTTCCAGTGCCTGGATTGCTGGACACTCTGCACATGATTGTGAGGAACAAATTCTCTATGCTGCCACCATTGTGGAACCTCATGGGGCCTCCACTGCCATTCTGGAACATGGTGCTCTGAAGTTTTCTTCTCCAACCAAAGTCTTTCACTTTTGCAGTTCTGAAGCTCCAAAGGGTGGTGACCCACTGCCTCTTCCTATGATGCCTGTAGGCCATCTTTTTTATTCTCCTGTTCCTTCTAAGCAATGAGCTCATCTCTGTATTTATAGTCCACAGTTTTATTGGAGTTTCCTTTCTGGCCAAACTCAGTTTTAAATTATCCTGCTGGGCTCTTTGCTCTTGATTCACAATACAAATCTGGCTAAAAGCCCCCAACAATAGCCATGCCACTGCCTCAGCATTCAACTGCCTTGAAATTTCTTCTGCCACATTGATCAGTCTGCTGCCCTTAATCTCAGTCTCATGCAAAGTCTTTGGACACGAGCAAAATGCAGACAAACTTTCTACCAAGCTGTAACACACATCATCAGGAGTCCAACAACTAATGCAGTCTTCTTGCTTTCCAACAGAAACCTCCCAATCCTAGTCTTTACCAGCAGGCTTCCTATCAGCCTTCTGGTCTCCTGAGCTCTTACCAGAATCTCCCATACAGAACAGCCTAAGCTGTTCCAGATCAACTCTTTCAGGTGACAGCTCTGAGCCTTTCCAAAATCTTCCCACAAGTCATTCCAAAGGCTCTTGAACCACATGGTCAGCTATAGTCACAGCAATGACCCCACTGCTGGTACCAAATTCTGTCTTGGTTACTTTTACTTTTCTCTCATTGCTGGGACAAAATGCCTGACACCCAAAATGAAGGAAGGAAAGGTTTATTTATCTTACAGTTTTGGAAGTTTCAATCCATAATCAGCTGGTTCCAAGGCAGCATGGCATCACATTGGGGCAACACTTCAAGGCAGCAGCCAGAGCAAAAAGGGAAAAGACAACTCTCTTCTCCTCCCTTATATTGTACACAGGCCACCCCCACCCCTTCAGGGCAGGTGTAGCACTCACAAAATCTCCTTGTCCTCCTTTGCCCAGGATGAAGATATTTACAAAGTAAGAACCCTGGCTCCCTGCTGAGTCTTTCAGTTAAACTTCTAAACTTCTCAAATTGGCACAATGTATCAACCATAACAGTGAGTTTCTTTTTCCATGCTTGGGAAATTTTCTATTATTTCTGTAAACAGTCTTTTCATATCATTTATGTTGACACCTTCTTTTTCATTTACGTGTATCATTCTTATATTGTTTTTCTTTGCATCGTCTTGCAACTGTTGAATTGTTAACTCCTGGTTCCTTGTTATTTTTAAAAGATCTTTCTTTTCCTGGTCACTAACTTCAATCTTGTGTTCAAGGTTTGAAAGTCTATCTTCACATTCATTCAAGCGGTTTTGTCAGCTTTTGATGGAATTTTTAATTTCCTGGATATCTCCTTGAATCTCTTTCATGCATTCTTATTCTTTCTTGTATTGTTCGTTCAAAGTTTCCATCATTTTCCAATGTTCCTCTTTTTTAAAAAAAGTCTTTAGATGTGCTCAGCATTTCTTTCATTATGTTTATCATTTCTTGTTTTTCCTGGGAGACTTTTTTCTGATCAGAGTTCCTTTACAGCTTCATGGAGTTGTTTCTTTACTTCAGTTGCTATTGTTTCAGAAATTTCAGGTATGTGTCTTACACTTCCTTCTGTGTCCATGTCTCCTGGACTTGTTCAGCATGAACTGGAGGTTTGAGACTGCATTTTGCTCTTCCATTTTGTCATTTTCCTATAGTCTCCTGGGGCAGCCAAATGCGAAGTCCCAGTTGCTTCCTGAATTGGTGATGGCTTCAATCGGTGGGGGTCTCCTGGGCTGAGTGGGGGTTGCTGAGTGGGCCTTTCCCTGATCTCATGTGGCTCACTGTAGGCTCCTTGGCTTGCTGCATTGTTAGGCAGGCATTACTCAGGCCTTGTGCAGCACACCAAGGCTTCCCAGCTGTGTGGAGTTCAATGGGCAGATCTTCAGCAGATCCCATATGGTGCACCAATGCTCTCCAGCTAGTTAGAGTCACTGGAGGGGGTCTTTACTGGGCCCTGTGAGTAGCATGCAAACTCCCTGGCTGTTTGGGGTCACTGGGTGGGGCTTTGCTAGGTCCTGCATGGTTCAGAGGCTCCCCAGCTAGGAGAGGTTCACTGGGTGGACCTTTACCAGGTCCCATGCAGCACTCTGATGCTTCCCAGTCTGTTGGTCTCATTAGATGGGGCTTTACCAGGTCAAGCACGGCACACTGATGCTCCCCAGCTGGTTGGGGCTGCTGGGTGGGGCTTTACCAGGTCCTGCATGGTGCACCAAGGCTTCTTGGCTAATTAGGGTCACTGGGTAGTGCCACTTTTAATTTTTTAAGGCACCTTCACAGTTTTCCACAGTAATTGCACCATCTCAGGCTTTGCTTTTTGAATGTTGCCTTTGTGTAATTCTATCTTAATTGACCCTCTCCATTCATCTGAAAGTGTTACCTGTTCTGTGTGATAGAGGAGTAAACCATCCTGGATGTGTCTGCATTGTCTAGCAGGGTAAAGACCAGAAGCAAGCCATCTGGTTCCCTCCAAACTCTGACACATATAGACTATGACAGTGGGTTTTGATCCAGCAAGTGAAGTCTCTCTGAGAGCAGCCAGAGCTGGGGTGCAGTTTTGAGACAGAGATATGAACACCAGGGGACACAGTTTCCATGTCAAGGTCCCTCTGAATGTCAGGTCTCTGTGCCACTGCATCTGGGAAGTGAAAATCAATGGAGAGGAAGTGAAAATCAATGGAGAGGGCCATAAGGCATAGCCAGGGCACAGCAGCTGCTCTTCAGCTCTATGGGCATGGAGGCTCAGCAAAATGGAAAGTCCAGGTCTGTACTCTGCATCCAAAAGATATCAGCAGCTGACAGGAGCATCAGCAACCCCATCCACCACCTATGGTACTTTGGTGGGCTGGTGGGAGCCTCAGCAACCCCTTCCCCCACCAAGAGGACCTCAGCAGGCCAGCAAGAGTATGGCTGGTCACTTCCCAAGCAGAGAACCTCAGTGGGTTAGCAGGAGCTATAGCCAATGCTCCCCTGACCTGGAGGACTTTGGCAGGCAGGCAAAGGCATGGGTGAGCCCTTCTTCCATACAGACTACCTCAGGTGGGTTTGTGAGAAAACCAGTGATCCTGCCCCCACCTGCAGGAACCTCACTGGGCCTGCAAGACCCCACAGTGACACAGTGACACAGGGTCCCAGCTGGTGTGTGCACCATGGACAGGTAGGTCTGGTGGCCTCAAATAGTCTGAAGCTGCAGTAACATGAGCTGGTGATTGGTTCACATCAACAAATCTAGACTAGTCAGCCTAAGAAGAATATAGGACTCACTCAACTGGCACCACAGGAGGAATTCAGGTTACTGGCACCTACCCTACACTGCAGGACCCAGCAACTGGGTGAACGTCAGCCAAACAGTAGGACCCTAAAACACACAATGGACAGTCTAGACCAGTGGGGTTGAAAAGACCTAAATATCAATCAAGAGGTGAAAATGACAAAGCAAAAAACAAAATGTAATCTTGAACCCCCAGCCCATCTGGAACAAGTACAAAAGACATAAAATGGAAAACATTGGAAGGCACACAACTTAAACTTGTAAAAAGATAGCAAGTGAAGTAAACAAAAAATCCATGAGACTATAGAGGAAATCAGATCAGAAATAATCTCTGAGGTAAAGAAAGAAATGACAACCTTAATGAAGGAGTTGCTCAGCATAGCTAGAGAAGACATAGATAAAAGAAAAGTACAGGAGCATGGGAAAATGATGAAAATCTTGAATCAACAATATAGGAAAGAAATAGAATGCATGAAACAATTCAAAGAGTCACCCAGGAAATTAAAAATTCCACTGAAACCTGGCAAAACCACTTGAATGAAACTGAAGATAGACCTTCAGACTTTGAAGACAGGATCACAGCTAGTGATCATGAAAGGAAAGAACTCTTAAAAATAACAAGGGACCAGGAAACAATTTAACAGTGGGAAGGTGATGTAAAGAAAAACAATATAATACTCATAGATGTCAATGAAGGTGCAGGAGTCAATGCAAATGACATTTAAAAAGCAACTATTTTTAGATGTAATAGTAGAATATTTCCCAAGCATGGGAAAAGAGTCTGATATACAAATAAGCAGGTCACATAGAACTCCAAATAGCCACAACCAAAATAAGTCTGCACGGAGACATACAATAAGATCCTAGAAATTCAACATAAAAAGAGAATACTAAAAGTTATTAGAGAAAAGAAACAGAACATCTATCAAAGAAAGCCCATTAGAATCATGACTGACTTCTCAGTACAAACTTTCAAGTCAAGACAAGCTTGGAGTGAATTATTTCAAGCCCTTAAAGAAAAAAACTTTCACTGAGTGATAAACCTCATAAATAAGATACTTCCATGACAAACAACTGAAGAAATTCATGTCCACCAAACCTAGAAAGAGTACTGAAAGATATTCTAGATAGAGATGAAAATGACCATAATCCCCCAAACAACAACAGAAAGAAACCACCAGACAGGGGAAGCAATTAAACAAAGGGGAAAGCAGGGAACCAACAATAGGAAAGCAACATAACAAAGATAAGCCAATACAAATCAGTTGTAACCATCAATGTAAATGGTCTCAATTCACCAATTAAAAGAAATAGATTGGCAGAATGGATCAAGAAACAAGACCTAACAATGTACTGTAT
This sequence comes from Dasyprocta punctata, assembly GCA_004363535.1. Lineage (NCBI taxonomy): Eukaryota > Metazoa > Chordata > Mammalia > Rodentia > Dasyproctidae > Dasyprocta > Dasyprocta punctata. The sequence continues at coordinate 22,917 of RJWM01009904.1, read as the reverse complement.
AGAAGACACACTTCTAACTCATAGACTGAAAGTCAAATGATGGAAAACAATACTCCATGTGACAGGAACCCAGAAAAAAACAAATGTAGCTATTCCATTTGTACCCAATGTGAACTTCAAACCTAAAATGATCAAAAGAGATAAAGAAGGTCACTATCTACTTATTAGAGGAAAAATTGAAGAGGAAGAGACAACAACCATATATATATACCAAATATGGGAGCACCCAACTACATGAGACAAATACTAATAGACATGAAAAATCAAGTATGCAATAACAAAATTGTAATGGGGACTTTAATATTCCATTGTCACAAACAGATAGATCAACTAGACAAAAAGTCAGCAAAAAAAATAATAGAATTGAATCAAACTTGTGAACAAATGGACTTCCTAGATGTTTACAGAGTTCCCCACCCAACAACATCAGAATACACATTCTTCTCAGGTGCACATGGGACATTCTCTAATATAGACCATATACTAGCCCATGGAATATGCTTAAGTAAATGCAAAGGGATTGGAATTATCCCATTTATATTATCTGACCATACTGCCATAAAATTGGAAATTAATGGCAAAAGAAACTGCAAAAACTACTTAAACACATGGAAATTAAGTAACACACTCCTGAACAACCAATGAATTACAGATGAAATTAAAGAACAAATAGAACAGTATCTACAATTAAATGAAAATGCAAATACAAAATACTAGACCATGTGGAATGCAATGAAAGCAGTCCTAACAGGGAAATACCTAGCAATTAATTCACACATCAAGAAAACAGAGCAAGAACAAATAAACAACCTAATGCTCAACCTCAAGCTTCTAGAAAAAGAAGAGCAAGTCAAGACCAAAACTCAAAGAAAGGAGGAGATTATAAAGATCAGAGCAGAAATTAACACAATTGAGACTAAGAAAACAATACAAAGATTAATGAATTGAAGAGTTGGTTCTTTGAAAGAATAAACAAGAGAAGACAAGTAAGTCTGCCTTCTGGGGCCCTGCGCTACTGGTGTGGACCCCAGGAAGAGAAAGAGATGGGCCTCTCGGGAGCCTACCCTGCTGGGCCTGAGCACCTCCAACCAGAAGACAACTAAGTCTGCCTTCCGGGGACCTGCACGACTGACATGGACCCCAGGAAGAGAAAGAGATGGGCCTCTCCGGAGCCCGCTCTGTGGGGCGTGAGTGCCTCCAACCAGAAGACAACTAAGTCTGCCTTCCGGGGGTCTGCATGGCTGACATGGACCCCAGGAAGAAAATCATGTGCCCCCGCCCCTGTATGCCTACTGGCGCACAGGCTATGAATCAAGGACAAAGCTCTGCCCACCCCCCACCCCCCCTATAAAGCAACCTGCTCATTCAGAGGTCTGGCTAAATTGATAGCAACTAAGGTACATAAAACAACTAAATGCTAGTATTGTTTTGTTCATTTTGCAGGCCTGGGGCTGCCAGCCTGAGCATCTCTTTGGAAGATGACAGTATGCAATGTAGCAAAAATGGGGGATTCTCTTCTGTCTTATCTTCAAGGTCCAATATTGTTCTTGTTGTTTTGCTTTATTCTGATTAATTCTTTTTTTTTTTTTGGCCTTATTTTATACTTTGTTTTTATTGGTTTTATTGTGTTTTTTTGTTTTGTTTTGTTTTGTTTTGTTTTTTGGTCTAATTTTACTTTACCTGTTGAAATGGTCAACTATTCTGAAAATAACAAGATATACTATAGTAGCTATTGTTTTCATAGTATCTTTTTTGAAGTTCTGTACCAGTTCTACTGCTTTGTTTTGATTGACTTCATTCTGGTATGGTTTTTTGGATTTTACTATCTTTAAAAAAAAATAAACAAAATTGGTATACCCCTAGCTTAACTTGTCAAGGAAAGGAAAGAAAAAACTCAAATTCATGTGATGAAAATGAAAAGGGTGAAATTATTGCATATCCTGTGGAAATTCAGAAGATCGTCAATACCTACTTTGAAAATCTTTACTCGCATAGGCTGTAAAACACAGAAGAATGGATAGATTTCTAGAAATGTATAAATTACCAAAGCTGAATCAAGAAGATACAAAAATTTTGAATAACTCAATATCAGTTACTGAAATTAAAAATGTAATTAAAAATTTACCAACAAAGAAATGCCCAGGTCCTGATGCATTCATAGCTGAATTCTACAAGAAACATAGGGAAGATTTAATGCCAATACTCCTCAAACTCCTTAATGAAATTGAAAAGAAAGCAATTCTCTCTAACTCATTCTTGGAGGCAAGTATTACTCTGGTACCTAAACCAGAGAAATACTCAACCAAAAAGAGAACTACAGGTCAATCTCGCTAATGAACATAGATGCAAAAATTCTCAATAAAATACTAGCAAACAGAGTGCAGCAAACCATTAAGAGAATTACACACCATGACCAAGTGGGACTCATCCCAGGAATGCAGAGATGTTTCAACATATGCAAATCAATAAATGTAAAACACCACATCAACAAAGCCAAAGACAAAAATCACATGATTATCTCAATAGATGCAGAAAAAGCTTTTGATAAAGTCCAGCACTCATTCATGATAAAAACCCTAGAGAAAATCAGAATGAGTGATCTCAATCTCCATCTGATAAAAGCCATCTATGACAAACCAACAGCCAACATCATACTAAATGGACAAAAATTAAAAGCTTTCACTCTAAAATCAGGAACACAACAAGGATGTCCAATAACATCACTCCTATTCGATATAGTTCTGGAAATGTTGGCCAGAGCAATCAGAAAAGAGAGAGAAATAAAAAGAATAAAGATAGAAAAGAAGGAAGCAGTTAAATTATCATTATTTGCAGATGACATGATAGTCTACATAAAAGACCCCCAAAACTCCACTGAAAGACTACTAGAGTTAATAAGCTAATTGAGCATCTTAGCTGAATAGAATATTAAAACTCAAAAATCAATCATATTCTGTACACAAACAACAAACTTACTGAGAAAGAAGTTATTGAAATAACACCTTTCACAATAGCATCCAAAAAAATGAAATACTTAGATTTCAATCTAACAAAAGATGTAAAAGATCCATATATTGAAAACTGTAATACTCTGAAAAAGATTGAAGAGGATTTGAGAAAATGGAAAGGTATCCCTTGCTCTTGGATAGGAAAAACCAATAGTGTGAAAATGGCCATACTCCCAAAAATGTTATAGAGGATTTAATAGAATTCCCATCAAAACATCACTAGCATACCTCACAGATGTAGAGAAAACATTCCTAAAATTCATTTGGCAACTGAAGAGACCTAGAATAGAAAAGGCAATCCTGGGCAACAAAGGCAAGGCAGGAGGCATCACAATCCCTAACTTGTAATTATACTACAAAGCTACTGTGATAAAATCAGCATGGGACTGGAATAAAAACAGACCTGAGGATCAGTGGAACAGATTAGAAGATGCAGACATGACTATAAACACACTTAGCCACCTTATCTTTGACAAAGGGGACAAACAAGTTCACTGGAAGAAAGATAGCCTTTTTAATAAATGGTGCTAAAAAATTGACTTTCCACATGCCAAAGACTAAAGCTAGACCCATGTCTATCACTATGCACTAAACTAAAGTCAAAATGGTTCAAAGATCTAAAAATTAAAACAGAAACACTAAGTATACTGAAAGACAAGGTAGGTAGAAATCTTGAAGACATAGGAGTAGGCAAAGAATCGATGTATAAAATGCAAACTACACAGGAAGTACTTCAAAGACTCAACAACTGGGATCTCATCCCATTAAAAAATGTTTGCACATCAAAAGAAATCACCAAAAGAGCAAGAAGAAAACCCACAGAATGGGAAAATAATTCAGCCAACTGTCCTTCAGATAAAGGACTTCTATCTAGTACATATAAAGAATTGAAAAACATTAGCCCTCCCGAATTCAAAGACCCAATCCAAAAATGGACACCTGAGATGAAAACACATTTCTCAGATGAAGAAATACAAATGGAAAATAAATATATGAAAAAATGCTCTGCATCATTGGTCATTAAGGAAATGCAAATTAAAACAACAGAGATTCCATCTCACTCCAGAAAGAATGGCCAAGATCAAGAAATCAACCAATAACAAATATTGGTGGGGATGTGGGGAAAAAGGAACCCTTCTCCACTGTTGGTGGGAGTGTAGACTGTGCAACCCCTGTGGAAATCAGTGTGGAGATTCCTCAAAAAGGTAGGAATAGAGGTCCCATTGGACCCAGCTATCCCCCTTCTGGGTATCTTCCCAGAAGAATTAAAAGCATCATATATCGCAGCAATGTATGTTTAAGGCAGCACAATTTGTAATAGCTAAATTTGGGAAACCACCCAAATGCCCATCAATCATGGAATGAATAAAAAAGCATGGTATTTTTATACAATGGAGTATTACTCAATTATAAAGAAGGATAAACCTGAGGCTTTTATGGCTAAATGGATGCAACTTGAGACCATACTCATAAGTGAAATAAATCAGACTCTCATGTGTAAATATCATATTGTCTCCCTAGTGTAAAAAGAAAAAAGTAAATAGGATCCAAAATGTACAATAGGTTTTGTGATAATGAAAGGGAAAGAAAGTGCTAAAAAGGAAAGAACAACTGGGAAGGAGAAACTAAAGAAGGGAAAAGATTATATATATATATATATATATATATATATATACACACACACACACACACTCACACATATACATATATATCTGTATGTAAATATACACATAATAGATAACTATACTACTAATCTCTGTTAGTTCATCAAAAAGAAGTCCGTGTTTTCATTGTCTGATTGATCATTTTTATGCCTAAATCTTATATTCTGAACAACTACTTTGAAGATAACAATATGCAATATATTAACTAGTGTTAATTTCCTATTGTTTTTGAAATTCTGTATCAGTTTTATCCTTTTTTTTTTTTTTTGCTTTTAAAATTTTTTTTAAAAGTGGGAAAAAAACAGAAAATCCAATTGTTTTTGAGAATTTGCTTGATTTTAATCAAACGTGTCAGATCTGGGCTTCCTGTGTGGTATTGGACTGTGCTCTTCCTTCTCCTCATTTAACAGAAAGGGAAACTGAGGCCCAGAGGAGGGTGGGAAGAATGAAGGCTCCCACCGTCAGGCCACAGTCTTGGGCAGAAGCACATTTCCAGGAGCTTCAGAGATATCTGGTCCCCACCTTGTCCACCAGAGTTTATCTAGCTCCAACCTTCCCTAGACTCTCACCTTGTGGGATCTCGAGAGCTGATGGCGCAGTCCATCCCTGAGCTGGGCCCTCCCCTCTGTTGTGTCTGAGTAGGGTGGTCCAGGAGTTGGAGTCTGTTGGTTCCAGACATGAGAAGACTCTTACAGTTTTAACCCTGTTATAACCTTAAAGTATCCATTTTACTCATGGAGAACTAAGGCCAAGGGGCACTGTCAGTGATTGGCAGCTATGGCCCTTAAACCCAGTTCTCTTCTGACTGCAGTTCTTGCCTTTAACCCCCAGGCCCTGTTTCTCTCCACCCTAGGATCTCCATTCATGTGCCCCAGATGGATACTCCTCTGGAACTGCATGTGACACGAGGCGACAGCCTTAGAACCATTCGCCCTGCAGAGGCCCCAGAGGCTGCCCGTTCAGGTGAGCAGGACCTGCCTGGGGCCGCATACTGCCCCCAGGCCACTGGGACTGAGTTAGGAGAGCAGACTTCCAGAGGAGCTGGGGAGATCCCCACACTGCCTCAGAGGAGCAACCATGCAACAGATGAAGAGAAGCAGTGGTCTGGTGCTGAGCCCATCACAGGACGAAGTATGGCCAGAAGGGACGAAGGAGGTGCTGCTGCTGAGGCCCTGGGGATACAGCAGGGAATAATCCCAGGAGAGGGACCCCTGGATCCTGCGAGGGTCCTCGCAGCTGGAGACTCAGGGAGAGCTGGAGAAGAAGGGCAGTCGTCCCCAGGTGCAGAGGCCAGCAGCACAGTTCTGGGTAAGCAGTTCTGGCTCCACACTGGTCACGAAGCCCTAGATGGGTGGGCAGGGAGGCTGTGCTGTAGGCTTTCCTGCTGCTTCCAGGGGTGAGTCCCATGGAGTGTGGGAGTCTGAGACATGGAAACAGCCTGCTGGTACTTCCTGGGGCTGCAGACTGAGGCATGGGAATGCGAAGTGTGGAAATCAGACTGGCTGTGGTGGTAGAGGAGGAGAGGACCCATGTGGCCCAACTGGGTGGATTTCTCAAAGCCACCTGCCTGCCTCTTTGGCTTTCTGGTATTGGAATCATTTTTTCACTGAGACAAGGAAAGATCCTGTTAAAAAATTAAGACACTAACTGGAGTGAATGACCACTCTTGGGTGTTCCCACCCAGAGGGTGGATTCCTACCAGGATGAGAGGGTGCGAGACTATGGACCTGCTTGTGGTGGAGGGGTGAGAGGCATCCTTGTGTTCTTGTGACCCACAGGCTTGCAGCACCTCGGGCTTTGGGTTGCACTGAGTGCTCCTTGTAGTTAGAGAGCCAGGAGGGTGCACAGGACACCCCTGAACAAGTGCCAGCATGGGCCACTGGTGTCCTGATGCCACGTCTCCCAGCCAATCACGCACAAACTGCTTCATGTCATTGTGTTTGGTGCATGTTCTGAATTCTGCTTCATTCCTTAATTACATAATACTTCTAGGCATTTATATCATCTCTGAGAGGCACAACTTTTTTAAAAAGGCCTAAACTACATTTACCTTTCTGAGTGCTAGCTGTCCTTTACTCGCCTTGCAGACCACTGCCCCTTCCTCTTCCCTGTCCTGTATCCCAGCTCTGCCTTCTGTGGGCTCCCTTGCAGCTCTCTTGCCCTGTTATGTCTGGTGGGGACAGCTGTCAGGAGACCAAGAGTGGAAGGAGAGGGGAGGGCATATGTGGATTCTCTAGCTGCTTCTCTCTTGCACCACCCTTGGTGATTTCCATAGCAGCCCTTTACCTTTGAAGACAATCTCTTCAGCTGGGCGCAGTAGTGTATATCTGATCCCAGCTACTCAGGAGGATTTGCAGAGAGAATTGCAACAGGAAGGCAAACCTGGACAATTCAGTGAGACACTATCTCTAAAGGAAAATACAGTAGAAGAGACTGGTGATAAAGCTCCATGGTAGAATGCTTACCTCTGAAAAAAAAAAGTCCCAGCATTAGACTCTGCTTACTGACCCTGTTCTAGGGTGTGCCCTTTCTTCCGACTTCACTGATCCACCCAGGGTGAACAGATGGCATATGATTTCATAGGCTTGCCAAGAGCACTCTCCTAGTGGCTGGAAGACCTGGGTTTGAATCCCTTAGTGAGTGTCTTTACCTCTCATCTTCTGTCTCTGCCAAAGGAGAGGCTCATTGAGATGATTGTTAAGAAGGGGCTTTTAAATACCAGGGCTGGGAAACCAGGTGAGGTATAATACAGCGGGTCTGGGAGAGGTGGGTGCATATAAGAGGTTCACAGGTCCCTTTTCTCCTGGACAGATGACAGCCCAGCCCCCGGAGCCCCCTTTGAACACCGGGTGGTGAGTGTCAAGGAGACTCCGATCTCTGCAGGCTACATGGTGTGCCAGCACCAAGTCTTGGGAGGGTAAGTGGACATCCATCTTGTTAGGGTGGGAGCAGGAGCAGGAGCAGGAGCAGGGGCAGGAACAGGGCCCTGCAGGATGGCTCTCAGCCTCAGACCCAGAACTGCCCAGTGAGACAGTAAGGGAGAGCCCACAGAGAGTGGGATGAAGAGGAGCCCTAAAGTGCAGGGCAGTCCTGTGGTCTGGAGCTGTAGGAGGACACCCCAGTAGGATGTGGGAGCAGCAGAGGTGACAGCAGAGCTGACATGGTTACAGTGAGCAGGGTGTCCTCTGGAGGGCAGAAGGACCCTGTAGTGTGGGTGAGGTGAAGGGGGATAGCCCATCTGAAGAGGGGTCAGGAGGGCTTCCCTTAGGGTTTGGGGTAAACCACATGTTGAGGCAGTTATTTTCTAGGGTTCAGCACAGCCTGTGTGGTAGGGGCAACAGCCTGGGTGTGCTCTGAAGCTAGGATCATCCACCTGGTGTGTGTGGAGAGGGAGTAGGACCAGCCCTCAGGGGACAGGGCTTGCCATGCCTGTGGTACCTTCTTGTGCTCTCAGCCTTCTGTGTCCATATGTCTCTGTAGGGGCCGGTTTGGCCAGGTCCACAAGTGCACGGAGAAGTCCACAGGCCTCCCGCTGGCTGCCAAGGTCATCAAAGTGAAGAGTGCCAAGGACCGGGTGAGGCACCCGCCCTTCGCCAGCCAGGTCCTTCTAGCCCAGCTCAGGTCTCCTTTACGTCCTTCATAGCCCCCTGGGTCTGCATCACCTCTCCATGCTGAACAGGGAGCCCACGGCTTTTCCTGACTCCCAGACCCCACTCAGAAGGTGTCCTCACACTGTTCGGTCCAGACCCACGTCTGCATATGTGGGGGTCTGGCATGACTTTGCCTGTGGGCTTGTAGGCAACAAGGCCCTTTTCTTCTTGAGTCACAGGTTTCTTGTTGGAATTCGGGAGGGTTGAGCTGAGGTCCTTTCTTTATTGTGAGATGTGCGTGGGTAGGGAGTCAAGGAGACTTGATGTGACAGAGGGGCATCAAGGACGAGGGGTGTGTGCCTGTCAGTCCACCTGTCTTGGGAGGGCCAGCTGGCTCGTCTTCCTGACCTGTTTTCTGGGCTTCTCCCTCTCCTCTTTCCACAAGGAGGATGTGAAGAATGAGATCAACATCATGAACCAGCTCAGTCATGTGAACCTGATCCAGCTCTATGATGCCTTTGAGAGCAAGAACAGCTTTACCCTTGTCATGGAGTAGTGAGTGTCGTAGAGGTGGGGCAGTGGTTTCTCCTGCCAGGGTTTCACTGCAGGCAGAGCTGTCTTTCCTTTCCCCTCCCTGGGAGAGCCAGAGCTATACCATGTCAACTCTACTTCCTGGGCGTGGCTGCCTGGACTCCAGTATAGTACATGGAGGACAAAGCCATTTTGTCACACAAAGTAGTGGCCATTGAGCTTCCTTTAACCTGCAGATGTTATGTCAGTTTAGCTTAAAAAAATTTTAGTAACTTTTAAGAAACTTAAAAAAAATCTAGAAATTGAATTTAAAATTAGAAATTAAATTTAGAAAACTTTAGTAATTATAGAATTTTAGCTGTTAACATTTGGAAATTGGAAGAGCTAGACATTAGAAACTGGAGAGTTGGACAGTAATGTTTGACTGGCGTTTCGGGCTGTAAGCGGTGGAGTTCACAGTGGCTGCCTTTTGTGGACAGGGCCACTGGTCTCCCATAACCACAATCCTTACCACTCCTTTGGGGCCCACTCCCTGGCTCTGAGGCCATGGGACCAGAGGCCACTTATATTTGTATTTGTATTGCTTTTTTCTTCTGGCGAGGAAACATTTGTCATGCCATGTATCTGTCAAAAGTGGAAAAACAAAAGATAGATTAAGGATGGTGTGTTTTCAGAAAACTTTCATCTCACATCTAATCTGTCAACTTTGGCTTTTTATCCTAGAAGTATTCGTTGCCCCCACTGGCAAATAAATTTGCAACCCTGGCCTAAATTATCCAGTGTGAGACAATTCTGTCTTCCCTTTGGACCCTCATATCCTTTTTACCCCCTAGACTCTTTGATGGAGTGGTCTGAGCAAAGGCCCTGACACAACAGCCCTGTGACTTCTGGTGTGACCGACCTTGACTTCACATAGGCCATCTTCTTGGTGAAAATAATGGACAAGTGCTCAGAGCTCTGCTTAACCTGGTGTTTGCCTCTCCTTCCCTCTGGCAGTGTGGATGGGGGTGAACTCTTTGACCGGATCACAGATGAAAAGTACCACCTGACGGAACTGGATGTGGTCTTGTTCACCAGGCAGATCTGTGAGGGTGTGCACTACCTCCACCAGCACTACATCCTGCACTTAGACCTCAAGGTGAGTTCTGCCTTTGGCATATGGAACGTGGGCTCCCCAGGTCCAGAGCCTCTGGTGCACCTCATGGCTGAGACCTCTGTCGGCAACACTGGTCTCTGTTCTGTCTCTGCCATGGTCTAGTTCTGAAGTCTGGGGCTGGCCAGTCGGACTGCCTCTCTGAGTCTCGGTCCTTTCATTTGTAGCTTGTGGAAAACTGAATTTCAAGTGTTATTAGAGGATTAAAGGATATAGTGACCTTTATTTTCTTAAAAACTATCTTTAAGATTAGTTTTTTTAAAAGTTCAAAAGGAACACATGCTTGTGGTGACAGATCTAGGAAATACCAAAGTGTTTAAAATGCACAGTGGGAGGTTTTCCCACCCTGTCTCCATGCAGAGAAGTCCTCTCTGTGAGCTGCTAGCCTGGTGTCACACACAAGCACACACTGGGTATTGTATGATGCATCTTATTTTTAATCTTGCTTCTTTCAGTGCACTGTAGACATCTTTCCTCATTTTTTTGAAGGGTCAAGTGATACTCAGTTAAATGAATGCATTGCATTTCCTTTTGTCTCCCAGAAGTGTTGTAGGCATGTTCTGCACATAGAGCCCTGCATAATTCCCAGCTGGTAATAAACACTATACATTTGTGCTTTCTGTGAATTTTCTAATCCATGGAGCCAACAGAACATTTTTCCACAACCTGTCTCAGGAAGGGACGCATTACAGTGGCTCCTTGCATGAGATGGGAAGCGGATGCCGCAGCAGAAGTGGTGCACGTCGCTCCTTCTGTCTTTTCTGATTGGCATTAGACTGTAAGGTTGGGATCTCAGAAGAATGGTGGGTGGGACGAGTTGGCCTCAGTTTTCTGCTCACTGGAGCTAATTCCAAGCCTCCTGGCCAAGCTGTTATCGGGTGGGCACTAGGGAAAGCTCAGGAATCCACTCTACTTCCAAGTCTAGGACCAGACTTTGGTGACTTCTGTGACCTTGCAATGTTTGCTGAGGCCCATTTCCTAGCCCAGAGCAAGAGTGGTCTTGGTTAACTGTGGTCTGGTTGTGAACTTTGGGAAAGTTCTTTGAGCTTATCAATTGGGAAATAGGGAGGAAAATACGGCTACAAATGTCTTGTGGGTTAGAACATGGAGGAAGTGCTCAGGAGCTGTGCCATCTAGCTTAGCAGTCAGCAACTGCATGCAACAATCACTTGAGATGTGGTTAATGTGACTGATGAGTTTTCAATCTTATTAATATTTAATTAATTTATATGTAAATACCGACAGTTGATTCAATTACTGAAAAAATTTTAGTGCATTTGGAGCAATGTGTGTTTACTTTTCAACTACAAATTTCCTGAAATCTAAACACAGATCAAAAAATTCTGAGGAAAACTTAGGGTCTGCATTGAGATGTTCTTTAATAATAAAAAGAAAAAACCTGGGGAGATGGGCAGGATGTTGCATGCCTGTAATCCCGGCACTCTGGGAGGCTGAGTCAGGAGGACCATGGCCTGGGAAATTTAGCTAAATTTTGGTGAAGTTTGGGCCCAACCAGGACAGTTTAGCAACTCAGTGAGGCCCTGTCTCAAAATAAAAAATAAAAAGATACTGGAGATATAGTTCAGTGGAAAGGCCCTGGGTTCAGTTCCTAACACCACAAAGAAACAAAAAATGTGACATGACAGTTCACAGAATCGGAGAAGATATTTCCAAATCAGATACTAAATAAGAGATTTATATCTAGAAATACATTTTTAAAAAACTCTTGCAACTCAATAATAGAAAGACAAGTCAATTAAAAATGGTGAAATGGGCCAGGGATGTAACTCAGTGATAAAGCATTTGCATAGCATGTGTAAAGCCTGGGTTTGGTTCCCAGCACTGAAAAACAAAAACAAACAAACAAACAAAAAAACCCCAAAGAAACCAAAAACTAAAAATAAAACAAAGAAACAAGTGGTGATAGAATTTGAATAAACATATATCCAGTGAAGATACACAAAGGCCAATAAGCACATGAAAAGATTATCAACATCGTTGGTCATTAGTAGAATGTAAATCAAACAATATTGAGATACCACTTCAAAATTCCTAGACTGAATAAAATAAAAATGACAATCTAGGATGTGGAAAAATTTGAACACTCATACATTATTGGCAAGATTATAAAATTGTACATCCACTTTAAAACGAGCTTGACTAGAGACTATATTCATAAGTGAAATAAATCAGACTCACATGCATAAACATTGTATTGTCTCCCTAGTGTGAAAAGCTGAAAGAAATAATATATGTGTATGTATATATATATATATATATATAAATGATAGTTAAGATAGTTAAACTACTAATTTCTCTTAGTTCATTGCAAAGAATGGCTTGTGCTAATATTTTTTGAACAATTAAAATGTAGATATCTTGTATTCTGAGTAACTGACTTAAAGAGAACAATATGCAATGTATTAACTATTGCTACCCTCTAATTATCATGTTTTGAAATTTTGTTAGTTTTTTCTGTCTTTAAAATAATATTTTAAAAAACATAAAATAAAACCAGTTTGACAATTCCTAAAAATACTAAAAATAGGATTACCATATGACCCTGCAATTTCATTCCTAGGTATATGCTTGAAAGAATTGAAACACAAACATGAAAACTTACACACAAATGTTCTTAGCAGTGTGATTCATAATAGCCAAAAAGTAGAAACAACATGGATGTTCATTAACTGATGAATGGATAGATAAAATATGGTATACCCATATAATGAAATGTTATTTAGTCATGAAAAAGAATGAATAAATATTATATGGATGAAACTTGAGGACATTATGCCAAGTAAAAGATGCTGGGCACAAAAAGGCTACATATTTTATGATTTCATTTATATAAAGTTCTCAATATAAGCAAATGTTAGGGAGATAAAAAATATATTCTCAGTTGCCTGGTGTTGAAGGTGAGGGAAAAATGGACAGTGAACAATGACAGGTGAGGGTTTTGTTTTTTTGTTGTTGTTGTTATTTGTTTTTGTTTTCTGAGAAAGGGTCTTGCTGTGTCATTTAGGCTGGTTCTGAATTCATATATAGCCCAGACTGGCCTCAAACTCATGGCAATCCTTGTGCCTCAGCCTCCACAGTGCTGGAATTTTAGGAGTTTTTCTGTTTGTTCACTATGTAGTTCAGGTTGGCCTTCAGTGTGTATCTGGTAATGTAAACTGACTTTGGACTCATGGTGATCCTCCTGCCTGATTTTTTTTTTCTTAAATTAGATAGTGGTGATCATTACACAATTCTGTGAATATACTAAAAAGTCACTTAATTGTATACTTTGAAGTGGTGGATTTTATAGTAAAATTATATTTCAATAATGTTACAAAAATCTTTGTTTCTTTTTACTTTTTTAATATGGCTGCTAGAAACTTTGACATTGTATATTTGGCTCCCTTTATATATCCCTGTTGGACAGTGTTGTTCTGGACCTTATAAAGAAGAGATTTTTCACTAGGCATGGTAGTGCACACCGGTAATCTCAGCATGCAGAAGACTGAGGCAGGAGTATTACTGTGAGTTCAAGGTCAGGCTGAAACTCATAGTGAGACCCTGTCTCAAAAAAATTGATTTTTAAACATCATTCTTGAAGGTATCTGAGGAATTCGCATAACCCCACTGCTGCATAAACAACAGGCAAATCTTACATTGGGAAGATTAGTACCTGGCATTTGTTGGTTGTGAAGTATGTCATACACATTATATCTTTTGATCCTCCTGGCCTCCCAGAAAGACAGACAGAAAGTAGTTATTGTTCCCATTTTAAAGCTGGAGACACTGAAGTTTGGGAATGGAAATGGCCTCATCTAGGGCTACAGGACCAGGTAATGGACCCCTGGACCTCTGGTTTCTGGGATTTTTCTATGATAAACCTTCCATCTCCACACACCCCACCTCACCCCAGTGTGTCATGCACAAGCATCGAGTATCATTTCAGGCTCTCTTGGGACCTCCGAGTTGATCTGAAAGACCTAAAAGAAGACCCATGTCAAGGCCACCATCCCCACCTGCTCAGTCACTACTGTCACGGCAAATTGGCAGGTTGGCATTGAGCAGCTGTACTCTCCAGACCAGTGATGCTCTGGCTTCCCTGATGTGATTCTGATGTCATGGATCAGGGCTGGGGCCTGGGTGTGAGGACTTTTTAAGCATCCCTGACAATCCTCATGTGTCACCCTGAGACAAAAGTGCACCAGAGAGGTTTTCAGTTTGGCTTGCACAGTGATACAGGTGAGTTTAAAAGCATGAATTTTCACACACATAGAAAAACTACATTTCTGGACTCCCCAAAGGCCAAGTGGCTCTTGTGCCTGCACTCCTGCATGCGGTCCAGGAGCTGGGCTGAGCAGTGACTGTCCTGTGATGCCCACAGGCCCCAGTGAGCCTACCCACTGTACTCATTGTAATTATCTGTCTAAGCCCCAAGGGCAGCCCTGAGCCATGGGTTGGCACCTGAGGTAGGAAACTAAAGCCTGTAGCTGTGGTGTACCTAGACCTCTTTGGCTGCTCCCTGGGATAAGCAGGCTTCTTCTTTTCCAGCCAGAGAACATACTGTGTGTCAGTCAGACAGGACACCAAATTAAGATCATTGACTTTGGACTGGCCAGAAGGTAAGGGAATTTTATTTTGCTACATTAACAAACGTCCTTGGGATTCTGTAGTTCTCTTGGGTGTGCTTACAGAACTTGAGTTTGGGATGGAGATAAAGAAGCACCCTCACTCGGGTTGGTGGCCTTTGACTTGCAGGCTGGCCTTGTTACTACTGCAGCCTTAAACGGCTGTGGGGCTAACTGCTTCAAACTATTTGAGAAGAGAGTGCAATTGCTAAAGGGAGATGCTAAATGGGTGCTGGCAACTCAGTTCAATGAACCCTCAGGCCATCTGTGCTCAATGGACCCTCAGACCATCTGTGTCCTGCAGCCCACAGGCCTGGTTATTGTAAGTGGTGGCACATGGTGACTGCTGAGGGCCAAATGAGATTACACGTGGGCATTGCCAACCCATCCTGTGAGTGTAGTTTACTTCTCAAATCTCTGTGCCTTAAAGTGAACACTGTGCATAATTTTAAAAAATATCTTAAAATCCCTTAAAATGCAGAAGCCTTGTAGACTATCCTGTACAATCTTGTCCAGTCATAGGCATGGTGAACACTAGGCCTCTCAGGCCCTTTGCTTGTGGCAGTTGTGCTGGAGTTTTAGCAGGGCTGTAGCAGACCCTGGTGTCTAGGAGGACTCCCTACCTCAGGCATCCCCCATTATTAAATATGTGTGGCAATAGCTGTGTGCTTGTCCTGGAGGTTTACTCCAAGAATGATTTTCACCAGGAATTACATATTTTATGGGTTGGCCTTAACACTATCGCTGCTGGATTGTCATTGTTTTCTGAAATTTTTCTCATCTTTTTGTTTGTTTGTTCATTTGTTTGTTTTTGCTTTTTTGAGACACAGGCTAATCCCAAACCCAAGACAGTCCTCCTGCCTTAGCCTCCTAAGTACTGGGATTACAGGCATGTGCCTCCATGTCTGGATTCTCTGTCATCTTGATGACTGTTTCCCTCAAAGTAGTTGTCCTTGTTGCTTTCCATGCTGTCAGGTGTCCTCTGCTCTAATGTCTTTGTTACTTTTCTCTCATTGTTGAGACAAAATATCTGATGCCCAACTTGAAGCAAGAAAAGGTTTATTTATCTTACAGTTTTTGAAGGTTTCAGTCTATACTCTTCTGGTTCCCAGGAAGGGTGGCGTGGCTGAGGGGCAGCCATTCATGGCAGCTGCAATCGACAAGGGCAAAAAGGGGGAAAGTATGCTCCTTCCTGCCCTTTTATTGTATGCTGGCTCTGCCCTGGGCAGGTGCAGCACTCACACCACCAATCCCAGTGCTAGACAATGAACCAATCACAAATGCTAGATTCAGCCACCTCCATGATTGCATATTTCTTATAACAGCTTTTATTCATAATTTTTTGACCTCCAAGAACCATCTCTCATTCACTGAATATTGTCTTCATTGAGAGTGCACACATGAGTGTATGCAGTACACTCAAATGCCAGATGATCGGTGGCCATATGAATTCAGAGCAGGAAGCAACCGCTAGAAGCTCCTGGAGTTAAGGAAGGCTTCTCTAAACAGTCAGAAGGGACAGACAGACAGGATTTATTATTTGCAGGCAGTTAAGTGCAGGCAAATGTTTTATCATCAGCTTGGGAGCCAATTCTTGCTCATTTTAGTATGGCACCACTGAATGCAGTGTTAGGAGGAGATACACACAGTGGACTCTGATGCACCTGTGCAAGCTGGGGTGAGCACAGGGTGTGCTGGAAAGAGGCAGGAGACAGTGTGGGCTATGAGACTGAGAGTGAGATGCTTGCCCTGTTGAGCCACCAGTCTAGAGAAGACACCACAGAAGGAGTCCTGAATGTTAGGTGCACATGTGTGAGGGTTGCCTTTTAGGCCACTGAGTCTTACCTACCTGGCAGGGAGGTGGCAAGAACTGGAAGTCAACTCACCAAGAAATGAGTTAGCCAAAAGCTTGCCTGGGAGTGGTCAGTCTACCCCAAACTGCCAGGGTCTTCAACCTGGTCACAACCATCAACGAGGATAACTCTGCCAGCCATATAAGAGGCAGAAGGCAAGTCCAGGAAAACTCACACAGGGAACAACCTCTAAGTGAAGCCACCTTTATGAACATGCCGAGCACAGACATTCTTGGGCACGAAACTGCACTTGCTGGATCTGGGCTGGCAGAGCTCTGAGTGGGAGACAGGCAGAAAACATCAAAAACATCCTGGGTTGTCTGGGATGAGTCAGTCAACCAAATGATCATTTGACAAACTGGCTTTTGTCAAACTGGTTTTTGCAAACTGGGCTGCTTCCTGGGAAGTGTGTCCTTCCACAAGGAAGGCTCTGTGGAGGGTCACTCAGGTTGAGAAGGCATATTCTGTGCTGCAGAAGAATGAAATATGTATGAATAGATTGCCAATCTCCCTCTTAATATAAACTGTAGAAAATGAAGTTTTATTTCTGGCTGGGGCCAGGAGAAGGTGTTGAAATCATAGTGGCAGCTTGCCTCATGGTAGAATGAGAGTTTATATGAATCTTTGGGTCATGACTTGCAGCAAGGGAGACCAGGATCACCCAGGCTGGGCAGTGACCCCATCGGTGGACCTAAGTAGTAAAATGTCATGGGCCAAGGGTCATAATGGGAGGTGAAACATCTTGTTTAAGTTGCTTCTCTGTCATGTTGGAAGTCTCCCAACTCCCAGATCATGGCTCAGATTGCCATCAGAACACAAATTCATTTCATCAGCTCCTTTGGCAGGGTGAAAGGGCGCTCACACTCATGTGACCTTGTGGCTACAAAGGGCCTTATGCTAGGAATTAGGTGGGTATTTTGACACAGTTTTTGGATGAATATTCCAGTTCGCTGTTACCAAAATACTGCTTATAACAAACTATGTTCAATCTAGTGGCTTAAACAATTTATTCCCATGTCCATATTTGTGAGTTACCTCAGGGATGTGTACTGGATCCCACAGTATTTATTGGAGTAGCTCAGGATAAGAAAATTTGTAATTCAGTTGGTAAACACAGCCATTATTAAAATTAGATTATATAAATTTACAATTAAAGAAATTACATAAACAAAGATACTATATTTTAAAAAATCACTTCCAGGTTTTTTATTTTGCTTTTTGTTTTTTGAGACAAGGTCTTGCTATGAAGTTTAGGCTGGACTTGAACTAAGGAACCCAGGCTGGTTTTGAACTTACTGAAATCCTCCTGTCTCAGCCTCCAAGTGTTGGGATTACAGGCCTGTGCCACCATGCCTGGTTCAAAACATTACTTCCTACCCATTTCACTTTTACCTATACTTCTGAAGTTCTTTGTGTTTATTATTTCATCTGTGTGGTAGAAATACTCCAGAATCGTGTGAGGCTGTGCCACTGAGGAGCTTCATGATAGTGTCTTGAAACTGGCCACGGGGAATCTGTCCTTCCTCTATAGCTACAGAATCAGGGCTGCACATACACCCACACCCACACCCACCCACCCACACACACACACAAGATTGCTGATTGTGAAACATTTATTCACATACCACAGGCTGGAATTCATTAATCTAGGCTGAACTCAGCTGGCCTTATATCTAAGATGCAGGTCAGTTAGGTCAGATGTGCTCCACGTCCCTCATTCTTTTTCCGTGGTGATGAAAGAAGGATGAGAGGACAAGCTCTTGTGACCAAGCTTGGAAGTGGCCCAGTACCACCTCCAACCACCTTCCACTGAGAAGCATCAGTGGGGGAGGGCAATATATTCCACTCTAGTGGAAGGAATGGCACAGCCACAAGACACAGGATGCAGATGCAGGCATACTATGCCATTGGGACCAAGAGTGCAGCCTGGAAAAGTGGCTTTCAGGGGTTAGGAGAGTAGGGAAGGTTGTTTCTCCTGGTTTGGCTCCTGAGGCCTAAGTCCGGGTCCATTTCCAGTGGAAGGCAGGAGCAGGCTCCCAGATAAGGGTTCCACTGCCTTCCAGTTCCCTGGCTTTCCACCAGTCCCTTGTTGCTCTTTTCTTGACAGATGTGGGCTTTGTTGACTTTAAGTCTGTATTTGCCTGGCTCCCAACAAATTCAGAAGTGAGGAGACTGCTCTTTGAATACTGGTTTGAAGGAAGCAGGGCAATTTGGCAGAACAAATTATTTGAGTCACTTTATTTTTAATCTCAATTGTCTCATCTATAAGGTGGGGCCAATAACCTTAGCTATTTCAAAGGGCTATTGTGAAGATGAAAACAGATAATATTGCCCCCGTGCTCCAGAGGCTCTGAACTCCTTGCAGCCAGATGCAAGGTCCTGGTGGTGCCACACTCCAGAGTGTGCTCCACCTAGCCGCTGGATCCCAGAGATTCTGAACTCCACCCAGGCAGGCAGAAGGTCCCAGTACCACCCTCCGGGAGTGAGTCCTCTCTAGCTGAACAGAGGATCTGCCCAGCCCAGCGTTCCCAGCACAATCCATCAGGGGAACACCCAGCCAGCCTCACAGGACACAGAGGTACCGAGCCCAGCCCAGCCCAGAGCCCCAGAGCTGCTCATCAGGGAGTGGCCAGCATAACTGCAGGGCCTTGGAGAATTTGAGCTCTGCATTAGAACACAAGGCCCCAGCTCCACAGTTCAGTGGCCACACAGCAGGTCCTGGAGGTTGCAAACTCTGCCCAGCCAGGAGAAAGGCCCCAACACCATATACCAGGAGCATGCTCTGGCTGGCTCTGCACTCCACAGGCTCTGAAATTCTCATAGCCAGAATCAAGGTCTCAGTGGTGCCACACTCTGGGGTGTGCTCTGCCTAGCTGCCTGGGTCACGGAGGTTCTGAACTCCACCCAGCCAGGCACAAGACCCCAGCGCCACACACTGCAGGTGTGTCTCTGCTAGCCACCTGGGTTGTGCAGGTTCTCCACTCTACACAGCCAGGTTCTAGGCCCCAGCAACAAGCTCCAGGGGTGTGACCCTGCTAGCTACAGGGAGAATACAAACTTTGTCCAGCCCAGCATACCAGAGCAACCCAACAAAGCACATCAGGGGAACACTTGGCCAGCCTCACAGACCACAGAGCACAAGGATCCAGCGCCATAGTTTGGAGGTGTGCCCCAGGTAGGCACAGGGATATTGGAGGATTCACACTCTACCCAGCACAGTGTTCCAGTTCAATCCATCGGGAGGCTGCCTGCTCAGCCACACAGGTTGCAGAAGAAAATGACAAAACAAAAGAGCAAGATGTAATCTCAATCCCCCAGCCCACCAAGAACAAACCCAAGAGACACTGAATAGAAGACACTGGGAATCACACAACTGAACTTTCTGAAATGGTAGCAACTGAAGTAAAGAAACAACTCCAGGAAGCTATAGAAGAAATCAGATCAGAAATAATCTCTCAGATAAAAAATGAAATGACAAACATTAGGAAAGAAATGCTGTATGATCTAAAGATCAAGATAAAAAAATAGATGAACATAAGAAGATGATGGAAACTTTGAACAAACAAAATAAAAACACAAATAGAATGCATGAAACAGCTTCAAAGGGAAATTCAGGAAATTAAAAATTCCATGGAAAGTTTGAAAAACCACTTGAAGCTGAAGATAAATTCTCAGACCTAGAAGACAGCATGGAAGCCTATGATCATGAAAGAAAAGTTCTCTTAAAAATAACAAGGAACCAGGAAACAACAATTCAACAGCTGCAAGACGATGCCAAGAGAAATAACATAAGATTAATAAGATTAATAGGCATCAGTGAAAAAGCAGGGGTCAATACTAATGACCTGTGAAGACTATTCACAGAAATAATAGCAGAAAATTTTCCAAATATGGGAAGAGAATGTGATATACAGGTAAGTGAGGCATACAGAACCCCAGTTAACCATAACCAAAACAAATCTTCACACAGACATATAATAATTAGGATATCAGAAATTCAGCACAAGAACAGAATACTAAAAGCTGTCAAAGAAAACAAGCAGATCATCTATAAAGGAAAGCCTATCTGAATTACAGCAAACTTCTCAACAGAAGTTTCAAGTCAAGAAGAGCTTGGAGTGAAGTATTTCAAATCCTGAAAGAAAACAACCTTCAACCTGGATTGATGTACCCTGCAAAACTATCCTTAAAAATTGATGGAGAAATAAAATACTTTCATGACAAAGTACAACTGAAGAAATTTATGGCCACCAAACCAACACTACAAAGACTACTGAAAGACACTCTAGAAAGATGCAAAGATAACTACAATCTTAAGAACACCACCAAAAGGAAACCATTAAGCAAAGTAAACAATTAAACAGAAAACGTAGAAAACCAGCAACAGAAAGATAATATGACAGGGATAAGTCAGTACATATCAGTTATATCAATCAGTGTAAATGGTCTCAGCTCACCAATAAAAAGAAACAGACTGGCAGAGTGGGTTAAGAAACAAAATCCATTGTCTTTGAGCCCCAATATTGTTCTCGTTGTTTTGCTTTATTCTGATTAATTTTTGGCCTTATTTTATACTCTGTTTTTATTGGTTTTAATGTGTTTTTTTGTTGTTGTTGTTTTGTTTGTTTTTTATTTTGTTTTGTTTTGGTTTGGTTTGATTTTACTATACCTGTTGGAAAGGTCAACTATTCTGAAGATAACAAGATATAGTATAGTAGCTATTCTTTTCATAGTATTTTTCTTAGAAGTTCTGTACCAGTTCTACTGCTTTGTTTTGGTTCACTTTGTTCTGTTATGTTTTGTTGGATTTTAACATCTTTAAAATAAAAAAAGAAACAAAATCCAACTAGCTGTGCACAGTATCCAGCTCTACCTGGTCCCACAACTCAGCACAACCCACCAGGGGAACACCCGGCCAGCCTCGCAGGACACAGAGGTACTGAGCTCAGCCCAGCCCACCCCAGGAGCTGCTCATCAGGGACTGGCCAGTGTAGTGCAGGGCCTTGGAGAGCTTGGGCTCTGCCCATCAGAGCACAGGGCACAAGGTCCATTGTTCAGTGGAGCGGCTGGCGCGGCGAGTCCTAGAGGTTTCGGACCTGCCCAGCCAGGAGCAAGGCCCCGGCACTGTGGGCCTGGGACTTGCCCAGGCTTGCCTGGCACTTGCCCAAGCTTGCCTGGCACTCCAAAGGCTCTGAACTCCTTGCAACCAAACTCAGGGTCCAGGTGGTGCCACACTCTGGGGTACGCTCTGACAACCTGCCTGGGTCCGGGAGGTCTCGGCCCCCATCCAGTAATGTGGAGGCTTCAGTAGCACACTCCGGGAGTGCACCTTCACTAGCTGCACACGGGATCCAGCTCTGCCTGGTCTTGTGGCACAGCATGACCCACAAGGGGAATGCCCAGTCAGCCTCGCAGGACACAGAGCCACACTGGTCCCAGAATAAAATGACAAAATGAAAGATCAAGAGGCAGTCTCAATCCCCCAGCCTACCGAGAAGAAACCCAAGAGACACTGAAATGGAAGACACTGGGAGTCACACAACTGAACTTTCTGAAATGATAGCAAATGAGTGAAGAAACAGCTTGATGAAGCCACAGAGAAACTCAAATCAGAAACAATCTCTCAGCTAAAAAATGAAATGACAATCATTATTAAAGAAATGTTGTGTGTATCTAAAGAAGAGCAAGATAAAAAAAATCGAAGAACTTAAGAAAATGACAGAAACTTTGAATGAAAAATATAAGACACAAACAGAATGCATGAAACAGATTCAAAGGGAAATGCAGGAAATGGAAAATTCCATGGAAAGTTTGAAAAACCGCCTGAATGAAGCTGAAGATAGAATGTCAGATCTTGAAGACAGCATGGGAGCTTATGGCCTCGAAAGAAAAGATCTCTTAAAAATAGTAAGTAACCAAGAAACAACAATTCAACAGCTGCAAGATGATGCCAAGAGAAATAACATAAGATTAATAGGCATCAATGAAAAAGCAGGGGTCAATACTAATGACCTGTGAAGACTATTCACAGAAAGAAGAGCAGAAAACTTTCCAAACGTGGGAAGAGAATCTGAAATACAGATAACTGAGGCATACAGAACCCCCATTAACCACAACCAAAATAAATCCTCACCCAGACATATAATAATAAGGGTATCAGAAATACAGCACAAGAACAAAATACTAAAAGCTGTCAGAGAAAAGAAACAGATCACCTATGAAGGAAAGTCTATTAGAATCACGGCAGACTTTTCAACACAAACCTTTAACTTAAGAAGAGCTTGGAAGAATTAAAAAAAAAAATCAGGCCCCTAAAATTCAAGGACCCAATCCAAAAATGGGCATCTGAGATGAATACACACTTCTCAGAGAAAGAAATACAAATGGCAAATAAATATATGAAAAAATGTTCAACATCAATGGTCATTCAGGAAATGCAAATTAAAACAACACTGAGATTCCATCTCACCCCAGAAAGAATGGCCAAGATTAA